>MU225832.1:2401909-2415203 GCA_018584345.1 Thuja plicata | reverse complement strand
TACCAAACACGTCAAACAGTAATGAAAACATACAATGATCCATGTGCATATAAATCTAAGGTCAGTATTGTCAGAAAACCATAATCGAAATGAAATCCTAACATATACATAAGCATCATTAAACCACTGTAAATCACATATACATGAAAGATCTAACATGACAATAATGGATCAAGAACATACTGAAATGTAACATATAAATATCATCTAAACCATCTGATTAAATCCACACATACACCAAAAATGCCTAAAAGAGTTTGGCATCCACGAACTGAAAAGCAACATAATAGGTGGGTATTACAGACTTTATGAGAACCAATGACTTGATTGATATTGAGCTCCAAATTATGGCTTTCACTTGGTCTAACAACAGAAAAGGGTTGACATTTAATTAAGGTTAGATTAGATACGTGGATGGTTTCGGCTGGATAGAATATTCTCCCTTCTGTTTCACTTTCTCTTCTTCCCCGTACCATGTCTGATCAATCCCCCCTAATCCTTACTTGGGAGGTGAGGAAATGGAATGGTTCCCACCCATTTCAGTATGAAATTATATGGCACTCCCACCCAGAATTTAAAAATTGTATCCAGTGGTGTGGTGGAATACTCATGTTTAAGGAACGACCATTTTCAGAATTTCCAAGAAACTGAAGATGATCAAAAGGGAGACAAAGTAATAGAGTAAGACGGCCTTTGGGGATCTTTAAGTGCAAAAAATATATTGAGAAAAAACTCAAGTAGTTCTAAACAGGGATGGTCGGGGGAGATACCTCTTGGGAGATGCACCAAGAGGAGGAAACATGGAGAGAAAAATGGAAGGAGAACCTAAAGAGAGAGTAAATCTATTGGAAGCAAAGATCACGGGTCCAATGGCTCAAAGAGGGGGATAGAAATTTGGCCTTTTTCCATAGGTCTGCCTCCAAGAATAAAAGGAGGAACACTATTACCTCCAACAAATAATAAAGATAAAGAGCTTGTTGAAGAGGAGGAGATTGCCACTTGGGTCATTGATTTCTTTAAGGAGACATATAAATGTCCAGACAGAGTGGATTCTTTTGCTATAAGAAACAGACTTTTGGATGCCATACCTACCATTCTAGACAATGAGGATAATGATGGGCTCTTGTGCCAGGTCACTAAGGAGGAAGTGAAGAATGCAGTGTTTTCCATGGGTGCTTAAAAAGCCCAAGGCCAAGGCAGATTTTCCCCAGCCTTTTTTCAACATTTATGGGAAGTGGTCAAATATGTTTTGACACATGTTACAAGAGACTTTGTGAGAACGGGAACCATCTTGAGGAAATTAAACTCTACCTATATTGTGTTGGTTCCTGAAATTCCAGACCCTAAGCGCCTGGAGGATTTAAGACCGATTAGTTTATGCAACATTGTTTACAAGATTCTTTCTAAAGTGCTTGCCAATAGGATCAAGCCCCTTTTGAACAAAAATTTTAATATGGGCCAGGCCAGAAGGGATTTGTCCCAGGTAGACAGATTCTGGATGTTGTCATAACCTCCCATGAAGTCATTCATTCTATGAAGAAGAGTAAAAACCTGGGAATGACATTGAAATTAGACATCTCTAAGGTGTATGACAAGGTGTATTGGGACTTTCTCTACGAGGTGCTGAGAAGATATGGCTTTCACAAAAGATTCATAAGGATTATCAAGGTGGCGGTGGAAACTGTGGAATTTTCTGTGCTAGTGAATGGATCCCCGCGGGGTTTATTCATCCCAGAAAGGGGCCTAAGACAAGGCGACCCTCTTTCCCCTTACACGTTTCTCATGGTGGCTGAGGTGCTGGCTCAGAATATACTAGACCTAACTAGTAAAGGAAAAATTGTGGGGTTAAACATGTCTCCACCCTCCCCCCGGAGATTAAACAACAATTTGTTTATGATACTTTTTTATTTGGGAAATCTTCTATTATTGAAGCTAGAGAATGGAAAAAAGTGTTGAACGACTATGCGATTATTTCTAGACCGCAGATCAACTACTATAAGAGAAAATTTTACTTCTTCAATACTGACCCCCGAACCCAAAGGAAGGTGGTGGAGTGTCTCAGTTGTATTGGGGCAGAGCTTCTTGATACTTATCTCGGGCCTCTTGCTCACGGTTAATGAGGTCTCTGAACAATTTTGGAACACTATATTAGAAAAGATGCAGAAAAAGTTGGTTGGCTGGAAGGGAAAGGTTCTTAGTAATAGAGGTAAACTCCAACTATTGTCGGCCTCTCTTCAAGGTGTTCTGGTCTATATTTTTATCCTTATTCAAAATAATCAATAGAATGGCTGAGAAGCTAGAAAAAAATCAAAGGAATTTTCTATTGACAGGAGTGGAGGAAAAAATTAGAATGTGCCTGGTCAATTGGGAGACGGTCTATAAGCCGAAGAACAAAGGTAGTCTAGGGATTCAGAGGCTGAAAGATCTAAATAGAGCCCTTATTTCTAAAATGGATTGGAAATTAGTTAGGAACTCTGTGGATTAGTGCAGAATCATGAAAGCTAAGTATTTTAGCTCTTCCCACTTCCCATATACTATCCATGGCCAGGGTATGCCAGTAGGATCAAAGATCTGGAACTTCATGTCTAAGTGAAGGGGTGTGATGAGGGGGGGACAAGATGGATCCTGGGAAAAGGTAATTGGATTCATTTTTAGGATGACTAGTGGATTGGCGATAAACCCCTTGGTACGAATAAGTATTTTCATATCAAGGAAACCTTAAATACATTTTCAGGTATAAGGTGGAGGACTATATAACCCGTGACAGGAAATGGAAAAGGTTGGCGAAGGCTTTTAACGATCAACCACAGATGAACCTGTTGGTGAGTGAATTGCAGGTGTTGCTGGAGGAGGTCAGGATTGCCTTCACCTAGGTTGAGGATAGAATTATTTGGTGCCACAATGCATCGGGGGAATACTCGGTCATGTCATCTTACATGATTATTTCTAATAGTGTTGTTAACGAGAAAGTGTGGAGGAAGGTTTGGAATTCTCGGCTCTTGCCAAAATTAATTTCTTCTTGTAGACTTCGATCCATGGGAAGATTTTGATTCTTGATAATCTTTAAAAGAAAGGTATCTCGATGGCCAACCGGTGTGTCATGTGCAAGAAAAGTGATGAAACCATATGTTATCTCCTTATTCATTGTCCCTTTGTTCCTAAAGTTTGGTCTAGAATTATGGAGAAGTTTGGGCTGAATTGGGTGTTTGTGGAAAATTTATAGCAATTAATTCTCAATTGGTGGCACCATTCTAGACACCCCCTCATCGACCTTCTTTGGAATCTGATACCCCCCCATGTTTGTTGGAAAATTTGGAAAGAGAGAAACAATAGTGTTTCGGGGCGTGGAGTGTGATGTTGATGGGGTGGTCAAGATAACAGTCAAACTACTGTTAGAAAAATTGGAAGTCTACAGATGGAAGTTACCATCCTCCCCCCTCTTAGTGAAGATTGTAAGTTGGCTATGTCATGGAAGTTTACTAATTCTGTCTTTGCTTTTGATAATTCTAAGGTTTTGGCTAGGAAAAACACCCACTGAACCCCCCGATCGATTCATTCCTAAACCTCAACTTTGATGGGGCATCTTGCAATGGCTCAGCGACTAGTGGAGGAATAATTAGAAACCATCTTGGTCAGATGTATTTGGCCTATGTCGTAAATTTAGGCAAGGTCTCAAATAATGTTGGTGAGATTTTGGCTCTTCTCTGGCGAGTGAAACTGGCGATCTCGGTAGGTATTAAGAGGCTAATTATTGAGGAAGACTCAAAAATTATGATTGAAATGGTAAAAGGCAAGTATAAGTCCAACTGGATAACGCTAAATATTTTAGAGGATATATGGGCCCTCCTCCCGAGGCTTGACAAATTTGAATTACAACACATTTACAGAGAGGGTAATGTGATGGTGGATGCTATAGCGGCCAGAGGGCTTATCATAAAGGGGAACAAGTGTTGGAGTAGCTTGGACTCACTTACGACACAGATTCAAGCCCTCATTGGGAGGGCAAGTAATAATTATCCTTTCCCATGAGGTACAATCTTGGTGATGCTTATTGGCTGGGTAGGGCGGCTATTAGTATGGCGGAAGTCTTACCATAATTCAAATTTTAAAATAAGGGATGGTAAAGGTATGAAGAGTATTAATTATATGATAAGGATCATTATTATTAGATATGGTGGTCGTACGACTAAGTTCAAGCAAAGAGATCGAATGGGGATCAGTAGAGATTTTGTGGCAAGTGAAAAGATCGCTAACTTTAATGATTACAATTATGAGGGTCGTAATGATTCCAAAAAGTGGGTTTCTAATATTATTGAAGTGGGTTATCATGTGAACAGTACCTCCATTTGCTCGAGCTGGCATCTTTTCAGTCGTGAGAAGGGTGGTGTGAGCTTTTTCTAATTTTAACTGTTTAGAAGATTACCAAATACCAAAACAAAAATTTAGGTCAGTTGGAGAGGTGGCTGGAGCTGTTTAGAGTTTACAGTAGCGTTACCAAAAGTGGGATGTCTGTGAGTAACCAGGAGAAAGGGTAGGACTCAGATTTGAGCGTTGAAATGGGGGCGACATGGTTAGGGTGGAACCTTTGAAAATTGAAGATGGGTTTCTCAAGGACCCTTGTGATGTTATATATCTCAAAGAAGGTGGGTTGTATTCGTTCATGGAAGTCATGGAAGGTTGTGATGAAAACATTTCTATGAAGCTGGTGGACACTTAGGATGAGTGCAAGGTCACCATCAATGGTATCACTTTTGAAATAAACGAAGAGGTTACAGCTCAAGCCACGGGGCTTTCTATGGAAAGCAGAAAATGGGGAAAAAAGTGACGAAGTGCGAGGATGAGACCGGCCTGAACTGTTTCTTCAAGAAAACGGAGAGCCCAGTTCACTTTCGTGGAGGTTTTAAATGTGAGGAGTTGTTGGGGCCCTGGAATGAGGTATGCCTAGTCATTATGAAATACCTAACTCTAGAAGGAAGATTTGGGACTTGCTATTATTATCATTTCCCTGTGTTAAATCATTTTCGGTATCATGAGGAAATCTCTATCCCGTTCTTCCTACTTCATTCCCTCGAGTCTTCTGTGTTTGATGTGTGTGTGAAGAGGGATGAAAAAAAAGAATTAGTGTATTTTGCACCAAGGGTTGATTCTTCACCTCTATAATTTCCATTGTGCTTTATGCCCCCCAGATTTGTTTCTCTGCAGGGTATCATTGTTGAGTTGGCTAATTCCCCCACTCAGAAAGTTGTGAGGAAGAGATATCTCGAGGAGGAAGATTTGGAGTCCATGGATGGTGAAGAGATGAAAAAAGTGAAGATTGAAAGGAAGAGTAGGAAGGGTCAACTGAGAAATAACAGGGAGGAGTATAGTTTTGATACTGGTAAGGGAAAAGGCATCTCAGCCACAGCGGGAGGAGAGAAAAGTATGGACTCGACCCACGTGTCTGCCAGCTTTAAGTTGAATTTTGTGTATCTTTCAGTGAAGAAAGCCGCGGAGGTGAATATGGAGGGATCTCCAATCACGGTGTCTTCTCCTCTTGCTAAACAGGGGAGTAAGGTTGAGGCTTCGGAGATGAAGAAGGATATGTACGCTACAGAGCTGCAACAGGTGAAGGTGGAGGTTCAGTTCTCTAAAGAGCACAATCAAGAATCTTAATTTGAGCTTTACCACTCTAGCGGATTTTGCGATGAAGTTTATGCACTCAGTGGCTACAACTCTATACATGCATTAGGAGAACCTGAAGGACTCTACGAAGAAGGACGAAGGGAAGCTCTTCCAATTCTTGGTTGATGACTGGATTAAGCTACTTTCAAAACCAAGGAACAACCCCACTTGATCTTGTTTTATTTCTTTTTATGTTGCTAAACTTCAGTTTGCTAATGAAGGCCCCTAAGGGTCTAGTTAACACTTGTTGGTTATATATTGTTTACAGTATAAACTTTGATACTAGTAGTTGTTATTTCAATAGTAATGGTTTTAATAGGCTAAGTAAAATTGACTGTAATAGTTGGAATATGCTTAACATTTTTTGCTGTGTGACTACTAATTATGTTGTTAATAGCTGCTTTGATAGTAGTTTTCATAAGTTTAATATGGTTTGGGTTAGGAGGGTGGGTTGGTTTTTGATGTTAAAAAAGGGTATTGGATGATTCTATGTTGTTTCTGGTTATGTGCTGGTAGTGATTGCACATCTTGTGCTTGCTTTCCTTCCTGTATCGAGTCAGCCCTCTAGTCTTGGTTGTTTTTAATATCAAAAACAACAATAACCTCAACATCAATGTGCAGACCTATACCTTGTGAGCGAGACAATGTTGTCCCTACTTGGCTTTGGTCTAAATATTTTTATTAACAAGAACAAAATGAAGAAAATAATACAATTGAAACCTAAAATTGATTGAGAAATGGCATTCACCTCAAATGATTAGATTTGCCTCCCATTCACTTTCCCATTTTCAAAACTAAAATGATACTATGCTCAACAATTATTCTACTTTAAAAGATTAATTATTATTTTGTTTCTTAGACAACATAATCATTTCCAACAACTTTTCAGGACGTAATTTAGATATTTATTGGTCGGATTATTTCAAACCTAAGGGGGTAATTTAAATGCTTTTATAAAAAATTTAAAAAAGATTTGACCAAGAGATCAAAATTTCTTTCCATAAACACGGGTGAATACAATTTTTTGTTAACTTACAAAAGTTACAGATTGTAGCATCTACCACGAAGCATGGAGAACACTAGAACAGGTTGACATTACTAGCCCTCGTTGCTCAATATTACAGAATAAACAATGGCACGAAATATGCCAGAGTGAATCTGTATATACTAGATGCTATATACTTGGAGAAACTAGTGAAAATTGCCTGTCCTCTTCATTCTACTAGATGGTATAAATGCAATTAATATAACATTAAAAAAGCTCCTAAATATCGTTGAAAAACTCTGCCGGTATTATTGCTGGAGGTACCATGGTTGACACACATTTGAACTACAGTAAACAGAAAATGCTATTAGAAGAGGTGAACCTGCAATTTTCAATTGAAACTACATAATTTTTGCGATCAAAACACTGAAATCACCTTATGTTGGCGGTACTTTTCACGAATTGCAGGTAGACCGCAACCCTCTTTGTTACACTGAAGTTCATGCAGTGCTTTCACACAAATCTTCAGCTCCTTTGGCTGATATCGAGTATAGTGTTTGAGAGTGGGAGTCTGGAGAAAAGTATGGTCAATTAAACTTATAAAATCGCCCATGAGAGAAATTCAAATTGGCGTGGAGAAAATTTTACAGTACATACCCATGGCATTTTGGTTGGATCAAGGGTAAACTTTGCAAGGAAAACAGCAGAAGCAGCAAGCAATGAAGGCAGATATTCAAGAAAACTGTAATCTGGAAGGGTTAACTCTGCCAGAAAATTTGCTAGAAACTCCAGATGCAATAACTGGGCCTGTGCAATCTGATAAACATATTAGGGTGTGGAACAATGTTTTGTTTAATTGCTCCCCTAATCAAATTAGATATCATGAATATAATGCATACCTCGAGAGAAGCTTGGGCTGCTCGAACGAAACGCCTTTCAGAGCGACGGAACAAGTTAGAATGGACTCAGATATAACCAAAGCATTAACTATGAACTATTATTTATTTGTGAATTTGAGATCTCATTGGCATCCCATCCAATCATGAACACATTTAAGACAAAGCCTCACCTGAGAAAACATTTTATGGTCGGGGTAGAAAGCTCAAAATTAAGATGCTGAAGAACTTTCGATTCCATTTGCAGTACCTGCATAGGTACGGTAACAATGAATAAATCACACAAAAGAATGTTGGATACCACATAAGCAGACAAATCATGTCATGGTATTGAACAAAGATAAAGTACCTCGTCACGGAAGTAGGTGTTGTCAGTTATATAGCAAAACTCCTCAACTTGGGGAGCACAAATTTCCTCATATTTCCTGAATCCAGAGCCAAAAATGAGAGAAAAATCTTTCAGGTTGGGTCATTCAGCCATTAAAATGCAACTGCAAATTAGGGATAGGATCACTTACGATGCAACAAGCATGGAAGTGACACCGAGCAATTGCAACTTTTGCCTGTTCACTACATTCTTGGAAAGGTACCTATCAATGTAGGTGACTGTCAAATATAGCGTATCTGGGACAAGTTTGTATTCCTCTGCAACCTATAATCAACAACATAAGTTACAAATTGGAAGCACTCGTGATTATATGGGCAAAGAACAAGTTACAAATTGGAAGCACTCGTGATTATATGGACAAAGAACCGAAATATAAAATGCTTACCTCCACAAGCCAGTCAATCAGGATTCCTCTCATACTGGCATTTATGTCCTCCTGAACATCTTCCATATAGTTAGCTACTGGCCTCTTCTTTGTCTGTCAGCAAAATTTATCAAAATCAGGGATCAGATATAGCGAAAGGAAAGCTGACTTACTAGAAACTCTTTGCAAACAACAATCTAAATTAGGTAGGTCATGCAGCAATGAATATGTACAGAGATTAAATCTCCTGATAAGATATCATGTCAATGAAAACATATCAGAAATGTCAAATAAAGTAGATAGAGGTATAAGCATCATATGCACATGCCATTTGGCAAAATCAATAAGATAGGCAGGAAAAGGCTGCTTTAAATTTAAGAACCCCACCCCATGCAACTTTACAGTAAACATGTAAGGAATCAATCATGCAAGAAAGCATGCCAAGTCTAACTAACATATCAATTTCAGATCACACCAACGTAGAGAATCCACAGTAAATTGGATCCAAACACCTGTAATATATCCATAATCTACATTTAACCTGCATGTGTATCAAGTACAAAACTAACTAATGGATCTTCAACAATTCCCTTCCCATTCCCATTCAATAAAAAATAAGGGGTTCCTTCACAATACTACAAGACCATTTCATGATGGGACATTCAGGTTTTCTCTTGAAATGTTATAATTGTAATCCTCCAGAACCTTTATGAAACTTATTTTTAAATTTTTCGTTAATCATTAGAAACTTTTCTGAATTGTGATATGCCAGCAGTCCCTTATGATAAAAGAACTAGATATGTAATAAGTAGACTTCATTGAAATCTTTAGGCAAATGAATAAACAGAATCCAGCTGAGTTCACAATATAATTACTATTTATTGTTAGGTGAAAATCCATGGAACACATTCCTTCAGGCAAATAAACATCTGAATCGCATGGCTTAGCCGTAGCTGGATGATCTGAATGAAGACCATTTTTTATCAGGGAAACCAATCTAGGTGACAGCATGGGAGCTTGTGGTTTTAAACAGGTATAATCTTTAAAGCTCCAAGTCTTGCATCATGTTTGCATGTAATGCAATCACTTTGCATAATCTTGTGCAGATCTTGAAAAGAAGATTACCTCAGCATTGCGGAGGTGCTGATCTATATCACAAGCATATGTAGTGCACATCTGAGGGTCCATGTGCTCAGTGTCAACATCAATAAACTGCAATTCATTAAATTTTGCTGGTGCTGAAGAAAATTCTTGAAACAGATGACCTGTATAGATAGCAAGCTGTGTAAATGGGCAGAATATAACATAGAAAAAAAACAGCATGTACACTAATCTGCCTTTACTAATGCCATGATTCCATAGATAACATAGATTAGTATGAAAAATTTAACTTTCAAACCCTACCTTGTCTTGGCTTCAAGCTTGAATGCTCTGTAATGTGTAAATTCTGTGAGGTTCTTCTCTCCAAAGAAGCAACAGCTGCAGCATTGTTATTATTTGAATACTCAACCTCTGGACCTGAAGACTCGCTTGTTGACATACTTTCATCCATAGATTCTGATCCTCCATCTGACCCACTTGGTGACCTAATATCATGCAAGGTTACCTGTCTATTGCAAGCTTCATTGCTTCTCAACAAATTCTGTTTGTTTGGGTGTTGCGGTAGTCCAGGTTGCTTGGGAACAGAAGCTATCCCTAGCCGCTGACTGCTAGCATTTCTCAAGTTGATAGAAGTTGTCTTCGACTTGGAAGTTGCTACATCAGTCAGATCCTTCACAGACACATAAATTTAGAGATTTTTAGAATAGTTTTAAGCTTGCTAGGCTAGCAGAATTTTTTACTAGCAATATTTCACTAAAAACACAGTTGTCTCTAGAATTGGCAGACTCAAAACTGTCAGCCATTTCTGGCAGGAAAACAAAAAATGTTTGAGTGCTGACGAACTAAACTAGTCATTGGAATTGGTATGATAGAAATCAACTAGTTGTCTTCTTCTGATGATAGGCTATCAATCCCATCAGACAACATTGTAACCATACAAATATTGTAGTGTATATTAGACAACTGCCTATAGTGAATCACTAACAGAATCCTTCATCCAAAAATTGTATAGTTTGCAGTTGTATATTGTCAATATATGACAATATACTAACTATATTAATCTAGATAGCATAATCTTGACTAGAAAATACATTAAGAGCAAATTTTTTAAGGAAACTGCCTCAAACAGTTCATATTCTAGATTACAAATATATTTCATTAAAATGTCACCGACAGTATGGTAAACCATCTAAAGAGCAATCAGAAGTTCAACAAAATTATAATTATGTAAACATCTAGATAATGAGGCAGATATAATGCAGCAATATTATTATCATCTAGATAATGAGGCAAATATAAGGCAGCAATTGCCGACTGCAAAACATATAAAGGATCTTTCACTCAAAATTGTAAGTTTTTAAATATTCAACTATTTTAAGCTATATAGCTTGTGTAGATCACTAAATCTTGGTAAGAAATCACCCTTATAACAGTTTGTTGCTGCTGAAATTTGTTATCTTATTCACAACCCACCCAAGGAAACAACCTTCAAAGTATTTTATATCCTGAACCTATCAATGCAAACTATTCACCTAAAGTATGACAAACAATAAAGAACAATCATGATTCAGAAATGAATAAAAGTTTTGTCAAAAAATATTTTTACAACATTCATCATCGTCCACATCCTTATAACAGCGAGCCTTGCATAAATGTATTACATAGACACAAAGGGGGTTATCGATATCAGTTAGGGAAAAGGGACATAGCTTGATTCAGGACAACATTCACTGTCAGGCTGTCAACTATATATCTTTCTGAATTCAGATGTTGGAGCAGGAATGTCATTCGAATCAGGGTATGCGGTTAATAATAAAAGTAAAGCTATTTATATATCAATATTGTCACTAGAAGTTAAGAGGTCGGGGACAAAGATATGCATATAATCCTGAAAACAAAATAATGCACTCAATTGATTAAGTCCAAGAATACTTTTATGTTGATGTCACTGGAGCCTATCTTAAATTGCCCATGTACACTCCATAATGAAATTAAGCACATAGTCATGGAAGGGAAGAATGTCTAGATTTACAGGTTTCCTTAAATGTTGTAGGTCTAACTAACAACCCATTTCACAATATTCTGCTGGAAGAAATACTGTCTTGCAAATTACCTTAAATATTCAAGCTGTAGCTATTCTTTCTGAATGATTTTGAAGTCAGTTTAAGCCTAGATTCTGCAACTGTGATGTGCAGCAGATTAATATTAGTATAATTTGAAACTTTTTCCTAGAATAGAGATTTCCTAGAAATCAGAAAAATCATCTTTATTCAAGATCAGGATAGATGATAAAAACAAAGAAAAGAAATAAAATTATGGATGGAGAATAAAGAAGAATTTAGATGTTTATGGAATTATTTATTTTATGATAAAGGAGCATAAGAATTGAGATGAAGTTGCAGATAGTTGTGAATCGTGATTGCCTCTTTTGTGGGTTTGCATTTATTTCTTGAATATTCCCTAAAATAAATGTGAATGCCTATCTATAGCTGATGAATTCCCCCTTGAGATAATTGTGAGTTCCTTTTTTGGGGGTGTGTATTTATTTTTTCAGTAGTTAGCTTATTCAGATAATTGCGAATTCCTCTTTTATGACTGAGTGATCAATATTTAGTTTATTGTGGCTGAACTTATTTTAGGATTTTCCTTAATCTTGTCTTAAGACATTGCACGCCAATTAAAGGCATCATTCGTCACATCCCCAATTCAGACACCTAAGTCAATCACTCGACAGAAAAAGCAAAAAAAATAAAAAGTGTGCAATAATTGCTTTGTGATCATTTCACAGAGAAAAATGATAATAAAAAGTGTGAAATAATTAATCTATTGTATTGGGATTATTGTTGCAGCGTATTCTTTATGAAAGTTGTGCACAGTTGTTTGGGATATACAGGGTCTCTAAACATGCAAAGAAGATTGCTAGGCATTTGCATGCATGCTACAATCTTAGAGATACTGCAATTCTGTTGTAGCTCAGTTCTTCTCCAAGCTGCTCGAAATTAATTAAATTGTTTTGAATTTCTAAAAGATATCAACAATCAAATCATGGGTCAAAATTTAATTTTCATTTGAGACATTATGTACTAAAAGATGGAAGTTCCTTTTGTGAATAATTAAATTCTTGAAAACTTGGTCTTACTCAACTGTAAATTATGTGGGAGGTAAGAAAGTAACCATAATTAAATTCTTGAAAACTTGGTCTTACTCATCTGTATAAGGAATAATTGATTAAGATGAGATTAAAATCTTGACAAGTTGACCATGATTCTTCTGTACTTTACAGATATTTTACAAGCTTGAGTTGATTAAAATTTAAATCTCATCTGCTTGGATAAGAAAAAGTGCTTCAGGCAAAAATGCAGAGCATCCCAAAAATTTTAGATCTTATCTTTAATAATAGCTTAGATTTAATTACTTCCCACAAAAGGAGGTAAATAAATTATGGTTACTTTCTTGGGAGGTAACGAGTCTGTAGTGTATGAGCAGCGCATTTAGGATAAAATGTGGAAATGCTGAATTTAGAAAAAGGTTATGCACTCTGCACTACTCTTTGTTTAAACTTTAAACTGTTCTGTTTTAGGAAACAGTAAAAGTAATCCCAACTAGTAACAATATAAAAGGCACAGGATAGCCATGTTAAAATTCTCGAGATTCAAATCTCACACTTTCATGTGGAAATTGTATTTCCTGCTCTCCCTGACTATATTCTTTCTGATAACATTTAAGCTCGTTTATTTGGAAATATAGGAATCCTACACTTTCAGCATATTTAAAAGAAGAATGCAGGGAATAGCTTCTTAACTCTTGAAATAATTGGTAGGTATTTGAAACCCATATTCTTTAATAGAACAACTATGATATAACAGTAAGTAAACATTAAATCAATATAATACAATCTT
>MU225832.1:2391440-2401807 GCA_018584345.1 Thuja plicata | reverse complement strand
TGGAAGTAGCAGCGACACTTCCCTGATTCGTCAAATTGACAAGAGCAGCGCGTTTCTTAGCTTGCTGTAAAGCCGAAACAGGGGGTGCTTTACCACCATTTTCAACCGCAGGCCTCTTGGCAGAAGATTTTGAACTGCCGCGGGCATTCTCACTATTTACTGAACGACGTTGCTTTCTCCCTTCTCCCTCCATGCCCTTCATAGAAAAAATTCCCTCTTCATGCAAAATAATACTACCTCACAAAACCAATGCGGAATCCTCCATGCACAACTCAAATATCATCTCCCGAAGAGGAAACCTTCTTCCAGTCTCTGCATTCAACCATTGTGCCTAAAATAAACTGGGCAAACAATGCATTGGAAGATTGGAGGTCACATGGAACCTTCGGCTTCCCACATTAATATGCATTTAAAGATGGAGCATTGTTGCAGAGAAAAATCCTCGACACTTATTACTGACTGTACAGAGAAATTTAAATTCTGCTCAAGCTATCTGCATTTGAGCATAGCTTATCTGTATAAAAGACTATGTAAAAGAAATCAAACTGAAGAAAGAGGAGGGAATAACCTAGCGGATTTGAAAACATCATTTGTTTTGTAAAATATGTTGGATTTCACAACGTTCCGATAATCTGAGCCGTCAGATGCAATGATCGGACGGCGCTCAATCGTTCGTACATCGGCGCGTGTGGAGCGGACTGTCGGGCGTTAATGAATTCTTATGTTCTTTTTCGAGGCTTGAAACGGACAGATGATTTCAAAATTTGAATTCAAAGCTTTTTTATTAATTATTATTATTATTATAGTTGAGGTTGAAACTCCTATATTTTTGTCGTCTTTATTATTTTTTTATTTGGAAGTTTCAAATTTTGACTGAGCTAAAGTTTTAGAAAGTTCAAGTAGGACAAACCACAAACGGTGAACAAAAATTTAGAAAGAGCTTAGTAATAATGATGGTTACATAATGTTTTTTTAATTGGGGGAGTTTTGTTGTTTTACATTTCAATTTTCAAATTGAAATTAAATTTATCACATTATTATTATTCTTGATGTTCATTTCTTATTATTATAATTAAATCGATTAGATTTCCACAATCTATTGAATTTAGAGCTGAATTTCTGGTTTAGATTTTGTATGTTGAAACATTGATGCTAAAAAACATACACAATCTAAGCCAAAAATTCAGCTCTAAAATATTATAATTTTTTTAATTATTTAATTTTAGATAGTTAAATTTATGGTAATTAGAAAGGTATTGGAATTAGCAAGTAAATTTGGATATATTGGAGAATTATAGTTTGTAATATATATTAGGAAATTTATTATTACATGTCTTTATGTATTAGGGTTTTTAAGTTTTGACTAAAATTAATTTTCAAATGTGTTTGATTACAAATTATTATAGGGCAAGTTTATTGGATCTATACACTTTTCATAATGTTATTTTTTAATTCTATAAATAATTGATTATAAAATAAAATTAAGAAATTTAATTCATTAATATTTTTATAATGCTTATTCTTCTTCTTCGAGTTGTAATCCATAAGAATTACATGAACATGTTGTTTCGTAGTCTACCTTCTCTGGGCTTTTAAACATTATGCTAATGTTTTTTATATTAAAAACTAGCAAAAACTAGGGCGTTGTTCCTTATACAACCAACCTAGAAGGCTTACAGTGAAAGAACATCAGGAGCATGTTAACAACACATTAACAACACACCAAAAATATCAAAAACCAGTTAGAGTATAACAATCAATTCTCAACAAACTAACTAAGCTAACATCTATTGCAAGTCTTACAATAAGATCTAACATAATTAGCTATAATACTACTGTGCCAAAATAGGGCCATCCTAACCAGAAGCATAAAGCTTATAACAGTCTTAAATAGTAACATAAAAGTTATAAACTTAAACATAAGGCCCCAATAACAAGTAACAGTATCAAACCAAAAAACAAACACAACACCATAAACAACTAGATCATTTAATTTTACACCCAGAGTGGAGCAGCACATTAGCCCTGTTATCAGTAAGGAACTTGAAAAGTTCCTTATAATTCCCTTCCTTGTTTATGCCCAGCATCTTCTTCTGAAGGAGGAAGAAGGTCGTGGTCGAACAATGCATCATCTATAAACTGAATCTGGAAATGTTAGTGATCTTCATGTCCAGCTCCCCAACTTTGGCCTTTGACTTTCCAATGTCCTTGGTGAGCATCTTGCAATTATAATAGGTCTCAGGTTGAGTAGTTTTATAGGTCCCAATACCATCATTTTCTTCCTTCAGCATCATATCCTTAGTCAGGTCAATGGGTCCTAACCTCAAACTATTAGAGACATGGGTGGATGAGTTTGCAGTCTCAGAGCCCTCAATCTTCATAGCACCACCCTTGTCCATCTCCTCATTTTGAATCTTGTATTCATTATCGTCACTCTCTTAGCCACAAATATTATCTGAGTCATAATTTGTGACCTCTTTGTATATACATTTGTCAGTAGAGCAAGTAGCAATCCTATATGAGTGTCTAGGGGTGCTCACTTCCTCTGTGACTTCTTCTTTGGACCCTACCTCCTGAACAATAAATTTGGCTTTTTTTGCCCCAACTTTGCCTTTTTTATTAGAAAGGCCCTTTCTTTTTTGGTCATTAGAATCCTCCCTAATAGTTATGTGGGTAAGGGTTTTTGGACTGGCTTGGCAGGAACCAATTTTCAGACTACAGGGTTCCTCAAACATTTCTTTTTACTAAGGCCAAGTATGTCAAGGATGCTAGCAGAAGGAGGGGTTTGAGACTAAGGGGCTTCATGAACCACAAATTTCCTTGGGGGACAGAGAGCGAGGTGGAAATGGTATAGACGGAAGATAAGCTCCTAGTAGAGAAGAAGTGGCTTCTTGTCCTGATTCTTAGAATTTTTTACCACTTCTTTCACAAAGTTCTCTAGTGAATTCACACGGAAGAAAGGAAAAGAAATAATACTTCTATTACAGAAATAATTTAGGATAGGCATATGTTAGTACTAATAGACCTTGAATCTACCCTCAAATGTGAATTATTTCATGACCATCAAACATACATGGTCTTAGGGTTCCGACAATTTGGCCCTTTCATATCCACCATGTAGTTTCATCGAGCTCTCATATTTGCGGAAGAATTGATTTAGGCTTTCAGTATCAGAAACCCTACTTAATTTTTTCCATTTCCTACCAATCATAGGGATTCTAGTGGCCTTTGCAATAACATCCTCTTTAACTTCAAAGGAGATGTCACCCATAGTAACCCTTTATCTATCGAAGACAAAGAAAATTGAGACAAAAGGTTTTCGTCATAGCCATTCATATTCTCAATGTATTGAGAAAGTCCTCCCTCCTTGTAGATATTCCAAAACATAGAATTAGTTTTGAACTCATCATGCTTATAGGGCTCAATTCTCACTCTATCTCCACTCATGGCGAATAACCCAGTCACAGTAATACCAACACTAGAAATATTAACAGAGCTCATACCAACAAGAAAGAGGAAATAATCCCTTAAAATGCTCGTCTAAAAGTAGAAATAATTACTCTACACTCTCCAATAAATATCATAAATAGATAGACTTATTTCTCATGTCGTCACCCTTTTCTTAAATGAATAAAGAGGCCTCCACAGATTACAAAATATTTCCCCTCATAAATGCTAAAAACCATTAGCTTGGTAATTATGTGAAGGTGACGCCAAAAATTATTCCCCATGTACCTTGTCATGATCATGTAGCACCAATCACAGTTGTGTAACACATCATCAGAGTGTCAATCCACGTGGAACACAAGTTTGAAAATAAAAAATAAGGTGAGTGACAATACAATATTGCCCGCCATTGGTTTTTCAAAAATATACCCCCTCCTAACCTTATAATACATATTATAAGCATTAGACTAGCAAGGTCGTAAACATAAGGTGGCTTCCATAACACAACTTATTGATTTTTACTTCCTCAATGTAGATCTTAACAATGAGAGGAAGAATCCCTAGGTCTCTCCAACATCTTAGACCAATAGTCTGAAGGCCAAAATCCACTAAGACATCAACAACACCATTGCCTTCTCTGTATGTATGGAAAACAACAAAACAATCTAAACCAAACAAAAGTCTCTTGATATATTACCCATCACACCAACAAAGGACCAATTAATTTTGGCACTATCTTGAGTGGCTTATGTTACCAATTTCAAGTCCCCCTCAATAATTAGATCCTTAATACCAATAGATAGAGCAAACTTAAGGCCCCAAAATAAGAACATGCACTCAGCATGGTTACTAGTCAAACCCTCTAGGTGACTAGAGTAGGTTTCCACCAGATCTCTTGAGGGGGTATGAATGACACCCCCTTGTAGCTAACCTATTTCTTACAGAGCCATCAAATTTTAGCTTTCTCCATCCCACATTCAGAGATTCCCACCTAGTATTTTTTCTGATGAGCCTTTTATAATTATCAACAATTGCATACCCCTTGGGTAAATACCAATTTTTATCCATGTTGTGACTGAAGAGAGATGGCTGGGAATTGGGTTTGGGGGACTTAATAATAGATAGATTATTAGAAAAGACTTGAAAGAAGGATTTGCACATCACTTCCACGGGACTCTTAGCTTCTCTAAAAACTCAATTGTTTCTTTCTTCCTAAAGACTTCAAAAAACATGGGGAGAAAATTTTCCATAATTTCCTGACATAGGGATTAGTGGTAGGTCCCTTCCATTCTTTAATAAATCGATCCAAACCATAGTTAAAACCCCAATTGATAGTAAACACAAGATGCCATAATTCCCTGGCAAATTGACAATGCATTAAAAGATGGGGAATGGTACCCTCCTCCTATTTGCAAAGATAACATCTGTTGGGGAGTTTAAATCCCCTTTTTATGAGATTATCCTATGTTGAGATCTTGTTATGAAGAGTTTTCCACCATAATAAATTAACCTTGGGGATTAATAAAGGATTCAAAACCTTCCCCCAACTATTAGAAGAGAGTTCCAACTTAGACAATAGATTGTAAGCTAATTTCACTATTCAAAGTCACCTTTACTATCCATCTTCCATATAAATTTGTCTCCCCTAGGGAAGAGATGAATTCTTATCCTACTAATAATCCCCATAAGCTCAATATCTTTGTGAATCAAGTGCATGTGAGCCCTACAACATTGTGCAATGTCGCTCCACTTTCTATCAGGGGAGATATAATCACTAACTTTGGTACCTATAAGTCTTTTAGTTGTATCCATTATCCCCCTTATACTCAAGTTGGATTCCAATTGACCTTCTCCAACCCAAACATCTTCCCATAATCTGATACTTCTACCCTCACCAAACTACCACTTTAATCCCACTTGGATAGTATTTCTGCATTTCAAAATATTGTTCCAAATTTTAGATCCTGTACGGATACTCGAGGTGCTAAGAAATTTATGGAAGCTCTCATAGTTAAGGTATTTTTATTTCATAATATGGCTCCAATCATTTTTCTCCATGGTCATCTTCTAGCCTAGCTTGCCAATAAGATCTTTATTAAGGGAATTAATTCTTATGATCCACATACCTCCAAGATATTTAGGCTTACAAATTGTATCCCAGTTAACCAGGGATAATATTTTTTTCTCTTACATACCTATCCATGTAAATGAACATTGCAATCTTTCTAATTTCTCTGCCATAGTTCCAAAAAATTTTAAAATAGAAATAAAATACGCATGGATGCCTTGAAGGGAGGCCTCAAGTAATTGAAGCTTCCCTGCACTACGTAGGAACTTGTCTTTCCATCCTGCAAAATTCTTCTACATTTTTTTAAGAATAGTGTTCCAATAGGTTGGGGTGATATCCCTGACAATGAGGGGAGCCCCAGGTAGGTGTCAGGTAAAGAAACAATTTGAAAACCCAAGATATTATTAACTCTTAGTTGTAAATCTTCTTTAGTATTAAAGAAATAAATGATTTTTTTATCATAATTAATATGTTATCCTGAGACCCTCGTATAAATAGTAAAAAATGCTTTCCATTCTCTGGCATCCATAACAGAGCTTTTGTGAGGCCTCACCCTGACCCTTCATAGCATTGCTGACATTTTTCATATTTTGATTATCATCATGATACTCTATTTTGATATATTAGACTCATTTGGATAGTGACTTCATATCATTAGACCTTATATGATGATTTTTATATTATGTTGATGATGTTAGGATATACTTTATATGTTCAGATTTACTAATCTTGATGATATGATATAGAGAGTAGTTCAAATTCTTCATATTACGTTTTGATTTGGCAGGGATTCATGAAATATGATTCGAAGTGAATATGATGTCAATTTAAAATTATATATGATGTCTTGATTATGCAAATACTTAAGGATGCTTATGATAGTTGAATTTCACAAAATTACATAATGATGAGGTTTAATAATAGTTGATGATTACATATACTTTTGCATGAGGAAATCTAATAGTATATGCCATTTTAGTTTATGATGAATCTTGTGAAATGCAAAGTATCAATAGATGTGTTATATATATATGGTTTCTTTCATGAGCTACTGATATTCTGATCTAGTGTGTAGGAAATTGACCATGAAATTTAAATGCGGGGAATCAAGGATGGATTAATGTGAAAACCGTGTTAAGCCAAGGTTAACTCCAAAGGAAGATATAACCTCATTTTTATGTGTTATTTAGTAAACGTAATGTTTCAATGTATTAATATTTTGTAAATTTTGTGAATGTGATTTATCCACTTGGCATGTCATGTGTGTAGTAATGTGATGTGCTTTTTATGTGGTGCCAGTTGACATTTGTACATGTGAGTTGGCATGACCAAGTGAGTTGGAGTTGGTTAGATGCTTACCTTAGAGTCACCTTGTAGTGCTCCTATGTTAGGTATCTTGGTTATTGTGCCAAAGGAGGGAATGTAATTTTGTAGGTCAACTCTTAGTAGACTTTTGAGGGGTTAAATGGAGCCCTAGGGGTTAGTTAGAGTTGGATTTAGTTAGCCCAATAGGTGTACTATGGGTTGGGAGTCAAATTTTGACCAATAGAGTGTCCAAACCTAATTTTTGACCTTTCAAAAAGTGCCTTCTTTGAGAGTGACGAGTTTGAAAAGAGTGCCCAATCATCTTAAACGTTAGGTAGAGGGTTAGGTGAGAATTCCTTTTTAGTGGAAATTTGGAGGAGTTTAAAGGTTGATTGCCCACTCTCCAAACTTGGAGACTTCTAGGTCAAGTTTGTGGATTGGAAGATTTAGTGAAAGAAGAAAAAACTAAGGAAGAGAAAAGCTCATCTCAAGTTTCATTTTTCCATTACTTGGAGCAAGGTTGGTGTTCCTATCATGGAAGAACCATGTTTTCCTTTTATGTTATGTGTGTTTAAATGTAGTGTTGTAGCATGTTGTTATTGTGAAGCTTCAAGCTTTGTTCATGGATTCCCTTGTATTCTCTTTTTTGGTTGTTTTTCTTTGTTATGTTATGGGTGTGCAAGGTCATGCTCACCCTTAGGAGGGAAGAGAGCCTTGAGGGTGAAGGATTTTGGGAATGCCAAAATAGTGTAGAGTCTCTCCTCATGGAGGAGAGGGATATGGCATGGAGTATGGGCTCCATGTTTCTCTTTGTTGTTCTACACATTTGGGGGTGATAAGGGGAGAAATTTGTATGTGAAATGGGAGAATGATGTTGTGATATTGTCCTTGTGAGGTATTTCTCATTGAGCTATTGAGCCTTATTGAAGGCATTGTTAATTTTTTATTTTTGGCATTCTCCTATTTGGGTTCATGTTCCACCTTCACCCCTCTTCATGGGTCCAAGGTGATCCACTATGCAAGCCATGGGAATTTGGGAGTTTATGTAAATGATGTGTTGTTGCTCTTGTGTTGATATGATTGTACCTATCCATTATTGGTTCCCCAAGCTCGGGGGGTGGCCTTGTAAAGGCCTAGGTTGGGAGGTGAGCCTCCATGGTCAACCCTTTTTTTTTGTACTTGCAGGTTTATATTTGGATTTTTGGAGAGGAATGTGAAAGCTTGAAAAGAAATATGTTGTGATGAGAAATCTTTGTGGAGATGAGATAGCTTATGTGGCTAAGCCTTGTAATCTAGGCATTGTAGTAAAACTACTGTAATGAATGTTTATTATTGTATTGTAAAGCTTTGTATTTGTAAGGGTAGAACTCTTGCAAGTAGGAAATGAAAGAAATTTGCACTCCATCCTTTGAAGGATAAATGAAGAAGTGTTCTCCATATGTCAAGATCAAGTAAATCTAAATTTATCATTGATGTAATAGATAAGAATAGCTATGCGTTAAAAGAAAGTAAATGTAATGCCCCACCAAGGAACCCAAGAGAGATTAACCTAGAACATGTCACTATGTGTGCTGAATAATTTTTTTTTTTAAGTTAACATAAAGAAACATACATTCATGTGGAAGCGATTACCATTTAAACACATGTCTTACACTCACATACATTACACGACTCAAGTGTCCCTTGACGTTGAATTACTTAAAGCAAAACACAACTAACAATATAACAAAAGATTCCATTTGATTAAACATATCAAATATAACTTACATATCCATAATTACAATCCTCATGGATAACCATGAAACCACCATAAACTCACATCCACTGCACATGTCGCAGGGTATGTGGTAATCACTCTAAACTACTTACTATTACAATTTTCAGATTAGGTATCACATGCGATACACTAATACAAGATTTACAATAATGAAATTACATAATAAATGATGAAGGAACATAAAGAGCTCATCTGCAAGACACCATCAAGCACCTGGTACAAGGACATCGAATCTCAATGGATAAAGAATCACTACCACCCGTCTGTGTGGAACCACAAAGGTCCACCCCACCATGTTGAGGAGATAACAATAGATCCCAATCGGATATCCAAAACCAACAAGGCATAACCACTAAGCAAGGGATCCTGATAGCTCTCTAATCCGATGTACTAATCATCATAAAAGGTAAGACTCACTAATCCAGAGGCAACTGACAATGTAGGAAATCTAGCATGTGTAAAGGAAGGTGTCATCATGTACGTCTAACCCTTAAGTTCAGCCCTGATAATCACAATGGATTTTGATACCTAAGTGACCATACACGGAGCCAATGACCTCTCTAACCGACAAGGCCACTAACTATGTCAGATACCTCGTAGGGCAACTGACATCTTCTCAACACCATCTTAGCCTATACTAGCACTCAAGCATGGGTGATGATACATCTTATTAATCCATTTTAATATTCTAAATATGTCTTTAGTTATCACTTATTAAAGAAACTCCACAATAAGCAATCCAGTAGTCTCTTACAAACACAAAACTTATTGCAAGCCACCCCCTACTACACATCTAGGTAACCTACCCCAGGCTCAGAGATCCTAACAGATCTAGCATAGGTCGCAACCCTAGTGTACCCCAAATCCAGTATCCCACACAATCAGGAACAGTCACATACAGGTACATAATCGAAAGGGTCATCATGGTCAGTTTAGGGTAATATCCGACAACACACACCATAAAGTAACAAAAACAATAAACACCCCCCAGCCTCTGTATACATCCTAGGTTGTCTAATGCCCCCAACAGTAATACATTCAAGCACAAGAGATCCATACAGATGCATAAACAAACAAAACATCCTGAAGGACTGAAAAATGAACATAAGTGTATAATATTTTCATCTAATTAAAACCCTCCACATGCATAAAACAAATTCCCTTTATGCATTAATAGATTAGAATAACAATAATCACCTTTGATTAAACAACCATATTTATTAGAAATCATATCCAAAATATTAGCTATAGTTAATAGTTAATATATTAATTTAAAATTAATAACCCCTTGCTAATTTAAATTAATAATTAAAACATTACACTATAACTAATCTCTTAATATATATCAAATTAAAATAACTAATGAAAATATTAATTACCATTTTAACATATAATAAAAACTAACTAAAAAAGAAAATTAAATAAATTAAAATTAAATTAAATTAAATAACTATAAATAAAAAAACAAACGAATTTAAATTGCATCGAAATACATTATGCTTTTGTTAAAAAAATGAAGTAAAAATCTCATTCCTCGTAATTGTATGAAAATGATAGTGTAGGAGGTGAAGAGAATCTTGATGCACATTCTAGTTAAAAGTTGTTGGTTTTATTGTATTGTGTGTTTTCCCAACAAAAATCTAAACAAATTTAGCTTGCTAACTTTCCCTATAAAAAAAAAAACATATTAACTAAGGCATAAGTACAGACCTAGCTACTTTATTTTACATTTAAAGTACCTCCATATTTAACAATATTTATAAATGTATA
>MU225832.1:2352388-2390943 GCA_018584345.1 Thuja plicata | reverse complement strand
TCCTTCCCTTTTGAAGGGAGGCACGGGGGGGAGTGGCTGACCTCCCCGCGGCCGCGGCCGCACGGAGTGCGTGCACAGGCAGCAACCTCGACCATTGTTCTGTTGCGGCACTGTTGCTGTGGCGGTCGCCACACAACCACAACCCACTCCACACCTCCGCCCTCCGCCCCTCTCTAGAACCCTAAGGAGAAAAAATATAGGGGGGTTAGAAAAGCAACGTTGTCGTGCGACTAAGAATTTGTGCAGCACTACCTCCTGCTCTTTGCGGTTTCCCCAATCTTGATACATGCATATATTGCATTTATATATATGTGTATACATGAATGTGTGTGTGTGTGTGTGTGTGTGTGTGTGTGTGTGTGTGTGTGTGTATGGCTTCCTCTCTCCATTCGTGGAAGCCCCACCTGCAGCAAAACCAGAAATGAAAGACAACAAAATTTTTGGAGGCTAGGGTTTGATGGCCAGATATAGAATAAATTTTAGGGTTATGATTTTGACTTCATATTTTAAGCCCCAACCCTAATTTTGAATTGGGGTTAGGGCTAACTTAAGAGGGTTAGTTGGGGGTTTTATTTTTTAATTGATATTTTTATGTGTGTAAGCTTTTCTTTATTTTATAATTTGAATATATATTCTTTTAAAGGGTTGCCCTATTTAATAATATATTATTTAATTCTTTTAATTATGAAAGGGAAACATTAAGTTTAGTTTCATTTCGAGGGGGGAGCTATTTTAAATAGATGTTAAATCAAATTTTTTTTTTTGATAGGTAAGTTAAATCAAAATTTTTATTAAGATATAAATTTTCAAATAGATATTTGAAGAAAATTCGTTAAAATGTATTTTAATCTCGATGACTATATTTGTTAATTGAATCTGCTGATTTATTTATTAATGGAAAAATCTTCCATGGGATAATATTGTGATATTAATTCTAAAATTAAATAAGCAGTTCTAAAAAATTAAGGCTAGGGATAATTTTATTATTTAAACATTACAACGTGCATTAAATTAAATGCAATGTTTATTATTATAGGTTAAATATTATTAATATTTGGTATTTAAGTAACAAGACATTTCATAGTAAGTTGAATTTAAATTTAATTTGATTAGAGGTAAAAAGGAGGGTTCTTTATTAATAAAATTTAAAGACAGAAATTTATTAAATTAAAAATTATTAATAATATTAGTATCAAGAGGGTTAGTCCTTGTGTCGGTTAAGCTTGTATGAACTGATCCTTTTTGCATAACACTAGTTATGGATTGCATAATGACTAATGTAACCTCACAAAAGTTAATGATAATGTAACTAGTGGATTCCTTAGGGGTTAGTGTGATTTGTATTAATTAAATTTAGTTATTAAATGCGAAAACCTATTGCTTTATCATCATTGATTTATCTTAAATCCTTACTATTAAGATTAATTATTTATCTCACTTCGCATAGACATGTTTAGTTAGAACTGTAACCTAGTTGAACAAACTAAGTAAACTTTATCTGATGGCATCTATTAAGGGACATTGACAAGCCAACGCTTGTCATGATTCCCCTTGAGGATCAACTCATTTCAACTTTTGGATAGTTAACCTAGTAAACCTTGGTGTATATAACCACAACATTTGCAATTGTTATAAACTTTAAAAAAAAAAATTGTTGGTGTGTTTTTCCCTTAAAGTTTGGGCATGACAACTTTTCCCAAACAGAATTGCGTCGTCCACGAATTGCTATAGAGCTGAGGGGGGAGGGTGGAAGTAGATTTAACCCCTTATATTCTTCCCTAATTGACCATCTTAAGGAGAGTCCTTCCAATCACCTCAACAATCATATTGAACAAATATGGGGAGAGAGGGTTCCCTTATCTAATCTATTTTTTAGCATAAAAAATACCTTGGGGGTACCATTGACAAGGACAAAATATTTGATAGTAGCAACACACTCCCTGATCAAGATGATTAGCCTTTCATTGAACCCAATTTTAGAAATCACTTTAAAAATAAAATCCCATTTGACTTTGTCATAGGCTTTTGAAATATCCAATTTAAGAACCATACCTGGCTCACGATACTTTTCCATAGAGTGAACTATTTCATGAGTAGAGATAACAACATCCAATATTTGTCTTCCTTGGACAAATCCCTTATGGAAACCCCCAATTGTCTCATCAAGGAAATACTTGATTCTATTGACCTAAACCGTAGAGAAAATTGTATAAAGGGTGTTGTAGAGGTTGATCGGCCTAAAATTAGTCAATTTATTGGGCTCCTAAGTCTTAGGAACCAGAGCAATAAAATTATTGTTAATCTTCTCAATAAACTTACATGTCCTTATGAAGTCCTTAGTAGCTAGAGTTATGGCATGACTTACAATGTCCTAGAAATCTTGGAAGAAGGCCAGGGGGAACCTATCCAGTCGTGGTTCCTTAAAGACACCCATTGAGAAGATCATGGACCTATTTTCCTCCTTAGTGACCTGTGATATAATTTTATCATTATTCTCAAGACTAATCCTTCTAGGGAGAGAGTAACACATTTGGTCCTCCCACCCATCCAAAAAGGGGTGCTAGGATCACAGAAATCATGTCTGGAGTAGTCCACCACTAATTCACCCAGTTGCACATCATCATGGATTTCTTGATTTTGATCATTCAATAAACATTGTATTGGATTTCTCTTTTTGTGTCTACTAGCTTATTTGTGAAAAAATAAATTTTCCTATCTTTCTCCTTCAACCACTACACTCTTGAACTTTGCTTCCAATAGATTTCCTTCCATTTCTTTCTTCAATTTTCCTCCTCTAGATGAAGAGATTGAGAATGGTCACCCTGGGCCATCACTCCTTGTAAGGTTTCCAGTTTAGCAGGGATTTCCTTTTTTTTTTTTGTTTAAAGATGTCACCAAATATTGATTTGTTCCATTCTCTCACCTGCCTCCTAATGATTTCAAGTTTCAAGTAGACTCTAAACATTGCAATACCTTGGATGGGTGTGCTCCACCAATTTTGGACACAATTTCAGAAGTCTAAGTTAGAAGCAAACATAACATCATATCTAAAAGGAAGCGGTCCATAAGGAGGCATGTCAATCCAATGTAAAATTATAGGATTATGGTCTGAAACCAATCTTGGAAGAGCCTTCAAGTTGGCATTGCATCCTAGGTCCTAGTTTGCAGAGATTGTGACTCTATAAAGCTTAACTTGAGTAAGGTTACTCCCTTTCCTATTATTAGACCAGGTAAAGGATTGGTCCTGTAAATCAATATAATATAACTTCATTTTATTTGTGAGCTTAGATAAATCTTCTATGCTCTCAGAGTAATCCATAGTTCCCTTGGACTTTTAAGATGGGAAGAGGGGTGAGTTAAGTCTCCTTCTACCATCCAAAGTGAATCTATATCATCAATAATAAATGAAGGGATCTCATTCCTGACTTCCTTCCTGCCAGATCAAGTATTTGGAGCATACACATTAACCAAGTTCCATCTCAAACTACCCATAGAGAAATAAACTACTACGAAGTTTGAGGAGAAAGAAATAATTTACCCCTTAATCTATCAGGGTTCCACATGGTGACTACTCCTCCAGAGGCTCCACTAGTATCAGTAACTAGGTAAGATGAGCATGGCTAGATTTTATTAGCAATAAGAGAGAAAATTTGAATAGTCATTTTAACTTCCTGAAGAAGGACAATATCTACATTTAGATTCTTAATGCAGTCCTTCAGTGCATATTATTTTTGGGGGTTGTTGAGATCCCTCATATTCCATGAAATGAATTTGATTTTTTTTTTTTTAGGTTAATATATAGAGTTTTTTTGCCTCCCATTAGCAATCTCCCTTGTGATCTCCTTATGTCTTAGGATTCTCATAGAGGGTTGTCCAACTTTATTTTCCGATCCCACATCATCTTTTTGAGATCTTGTTTTCTTCTTCTAACATTAATGTGGACTTCACCTAGAAAATACCTCAAGTTGAATTCAATTTCTTTGTATAAATAGGTTTGTGACAAATTAATTAATATTATTATTAATTATTGTATATTATTTTTTCTTTATTTCATTATTATTATGAAGTTAATCCTTTAAAGTATTAATAGTAGACAATGTATTGTAGTCAATATTATTCTAAATGTTATAATAACAAATTTGAAGGAAAGAAAAAAAAAAAACTCTTTGCTAATTTATTAACAATTAATCAAAAGTGAAAATAAGATCATAGACAATCTATTGAAGTGTTTATATTAAAAAATGTTTTTTGATTTAATGTTTTTTATCAAAAAGGCAACATTAGAAGGGTGTTGACCCTTACATAGCAACAACCATAGGGGTGTACAACTGGGCAAGTCAGGTAGACCAAAACATAAATAACAAAAAGGAAATTATTAGCCAGTTCCAAAGAAGGAATAATGGTTTACAAATGATTGGAAGCCCTTACATGGGTGATTAATGGTAGAGTAAACTGAGGGATTGGGTAGTGTCAAGGTCCAAGGCCACGCTCAACACTATTTAGGACCCTAATCTAGTCTTCCCTAAGGAAGTCGAGTAGTTCATGATTTTCTCATTTTTCATTATCCTGTAGATTATATTGTAGGAGACAAGGCATAGTTGTAGCACTATGTATGACCCCACAATAAAATCTTGCAACAATCCAAATTCCTCCCTCAAAAACTACAAGCCTATTCATGAAGAAATCTCATCTTTTTTCTCAACAACCTAACCTACTTTGAAAGAGTTAAATACCTCATGTACCCATTAAAGGAAGAGGAGGCATTGTCCTTTTCTTGTTTCATTCCTTCAACAACCTTCAGGCTATTAGAAACATGAGAGACACCATTGTTACCTTTGTCCTTCCTTCTCACGACATCTACCTAGCAAAACTTCTTTGTCCACTCTTTAACTGCACCTCTTATCGTTGGATCAGTTGCATTGTCATTGACAATCTTTGGTGGTTCCCTATTTCCTAGCATGGACCATTTTCTCTTTAAATCCATCTACCATCTAGAAAAATCCCCCATAAAACCCTTTCTATAAATAAGACTTTCGATAGTTCTACTTTTAACACCCCACATTTTTGTCATTTTCCTAATTATGCCTGTCATTTTCCCTATTAGGACTGGCTAGAATAATATTTTCCTCCTTGATAGTAGTATTATCCTTCCTTCTAACAATATTTGCCACTTATTCCCAATGATCCTACCAAGGCCCCAATTATCCATTTGTAATGTCTATAGACCTACACCATCATGTGGATCAAACTATTTTTGTCTTTCCTCCAGATGCTACTCAATCCAAAATGAGAATGGTCGTCAAAATTGTTCTTAAACAACCATTGTCCATTTAAAATCCCCTTGGGAGGGATGTTAAATATCTTGCTATAAAAAGTGACAATTATGACATATGTGTCGAGCTTTCTCAACCTAGTAATATAAGGTCTCTTCATGCTATTTAACTTTAATATTGTGTTGTTGGGCATATAGAGAAATTGGATATTTTGTTCTCATTAATATATCCACTACCTATATCCAAGAGACAAAGCATGGTAAACTATATACATAACATGTAAAAAACCATACAAACTCTTATTGTTTTTTGCACTCTTCCATTAGAAGAGTTTTTATATTTGGAGGAATAATATAAATTCTTATCCAACATCTCATAAACTAATCTCCAGTCCAAGGGATTTCGTTGCATTCATCACCATATCTCTCTCTTTGTAGGAGTGATTTATAACAAAGAGATCTATCCCAAGAAGAAGTTTGTGAATGTAGCCTATTATATCATCTATAGACTGATTAACACTATTAATTCCTTTGAAAACATTAATAATCAGTTTAGAGTCTCCTTCAATGGACAAATTTCTCACTCCAATTGATAAAGCAATTTTAATACCCCATAACAAGGTTATTCCTTTCACCTGATTATTTGTGTTACCATCCAAACTACCAATGTAAAAAACAATCATTTCACCATTGGAATATCTTATTACTCCACCAAAAATGACCTTACTTCCTCTTGTTGAGCTCTCAAAGTTCATCTTAAATAAACCATGATTTGACTATTTCTAGCTAGTGTTCTTCCTTGCCAGTCTCTTAGAGTTGTCAAACTTGTTATAGGTGCTTGGTAATTCATAGTTTCCAAAAATTCTCCTATCAAGATAAGTAGGGGGGGAATAAGAGAGCTTATATATGGAAACTAAGATGTTATTTAGAAGTTTAAAGAAGGATCTAAAAACTACCTCTATCGAGTTTTCCACTTCTCTAAAATTCTAATTGTTTCTTTCTTTCCACAAGTTCCATCTACGGTGGGGGGGATCTACTTCCAGAGGTGCTTAATGAAAGTGTTATTGGTGAGCCCTCTCCATTTGGTAACAAGCTATTAAATCAAATTTTTATGAACCTATGAGACACCTAGCTTCAACGATACCAAGTGTCATAGTTCCTACAAAAAGTTACAATAAAAAAAGATATGAAGAATAGATTCCTCTTCTTGCTTACAAAGCACACATCTATTAGGAAGTTGAAAACCCATTTTAATTAGGTTATCTTGTGTGAGGATATTGTTATGCATTGTTTCCACCAAAAGAAGTTTATTTTGGGATCAACTAAGGATTCCATATCCTTCTCCACCACCCCAAGGAATCTCCATCTCTCAACAACATACTGTATGTTGATTCAACTGTGAAATCACTCTTTGGTTTCTTGATCCATGTGAATTTATACTCCCTTGAAAATGGGGTAATTCTAACATTTTCCAGTAATGCTTGCAAGTCTTTAGATTTATGTTGTAGATCCTACTAAAATTGACAACACTGAGAAACAGCCTTCCAAGTTCTAAAATGGAAAATATAGTCGGAGACTTGAGAAGCAAATAAATTTCTAGATGAGTCATAAAGGCCCTTGAAGTTCAGATCTAGGGATATAAGTGTATCCCCAAACCACACATCCTCCAAAAAAACTAATAGAATAACCATTTCCATTTTTCCATCTTAGACCTTTAAGGATGAAGTTTCTACACTTTAGAATGTTATTCCATATTTTATATCCACTAGGAAAACCAAGTGCAGAGAGAACTCTATAAAACTTTTTAGAATTGAGATACTTGGCACTCATGATTTTACACCAATTATCATTATATAGAGAAAGCTTCCACCCAATTTTAGGCATAAGGGCTTTATTAAGGAGGGTTATTTTCCTAATGTCAAGCCCTCCATATCTCTTTGGTTTACAAATTGTGTCCTAATTAACTAAAGCGAATGGTGATTTAATGTTTTATAATAAAGATGTCTACGTAATAGAAAAAAGTAAAGGGGGCATTTTGGTAAATTCATAATACAATAATTAAAGGGAAATTGTGACTTCTAAAGAGTAAGAGAAGAGAAGGAAGGAGGGGTTTGTTTATCAAGTTAACTATGTTGTAGTGATATTTTGGTAAGTCAATTGAAGACTTTCGTAAGTATCTTTATTTTAGTTTTTTAATTATATTTTGATAACAATTTAGTTTAAGTTATATAAAGATGAATTTTCATTATATTTGTGACAATTTTTCTTGTGTATATTGGTGATAATTACAAGGAAAAAATTAGAAAATAAACTATATTAAATATTTGTAAGTAGAAAGAGGAATGTTGATGTAACTTTTTTTTAGCTTCACATATATTGGGATTTTTTAATATTTTTTATTTTTAAACACATATTTAAAGTGTCTCGTGTAAAGTCACTCATACTAACCTTTATTTGTATGCCTCACCTAACCACCCCCCTAACCCAAAAGCTAGTGCCTTAATTAATTTATTCACAAAGGCCATTTGTATTTGTGATAAGTCATACTGACATTGAGCTTTCCCACCTAACCAAAAATTTCAATTGAATGTTTATCACATAAATTACATCAACAAATATTAAATGGGACCAATCCCATTGTAATTCTAAATATAAAGATGTATATTTGGTGAATGTCCTTGTTTCCACTCTCACCTATATTGAAGGCACAACCAATACTATTTCTAAAATTATTCTTAAAAAATGTATCGAGTATGTGTTTGATATAAAAATAAAAGAAGTAATTAAGATTACAATTTTCCTCACAAATTATGCAGGGTGGTGCTTAAGTTTGGAACAGTTAACCATTTATTCCTCTTTAGAAACCTTATTTTCATCATCTTGGTCTTCTTTTTCACTCGACCCCCTTCCCTTATTAGTTCCCTTTTGGCCTCCCCATTATTTTTCCTCTTTAATCTTCTCCTCCCCTTTTGCTAATTCCTCACTCTCTTATCTAATCTCAAGATTTCTTGCCTTCTCCTTCCAACAATCATTGATTTGTGATTAGTTCATGGTTATCTCCTTCTTGGACTTCATTTCCACTTTCCTATGTCCATATGTCCTATCCTCTACATTAGAACACTTAAGAATCATTTTCATTTCAGATCTTTCTTTACCTCACGTAATTTCCATTCTTTGCCCTTTGTACATGTTTAGCCCCTTAATGTTTTTCTTCTTGAATCCCCTTTATTCTAGAGCTTAGAACCTACTTTTGTTTCTATTTTTTTAGTGTTTTAAACTCGTCAATAGATATATGATAGTTTTCCTTGGTTTTTTCCTCCTCAATCTCGTCAATAGATATATGATAGTTTTCCTTTTTTTTTCTATATTTCTTCTTTTGGCATTAGTATTTTTCATATTCTTGAGAGTATTTCATTATTATTATTATTTCCATAATTATAAATTTACTTTATTTTTTGTTCATTCTAATTATAAAACGCCCCTCTCTTATCCTTATAATCAGTTTTCATGTTCTTTCTTCATTCTTCTTATGTCGTATTTCTCCTTTTTCTATTATATCATTTTTTACTAAAATGTTTTTCTTAATTGGTACATTTTGTGCAATATGTTGTATATCCACTTTAGCTTTATCTCTTTCTTTTATATTTGTCATTTTCTTTTTTTTACTTAATTCCTTTTTGTTAGCTTTTTAATATTTTTCATGTTTTATTTCTTCTATTTTCTCTTGTGTTATTTTCATCTCCTTTTCTACTCTAGTTTTCACTTTAGTAGTCTAATTTAACCTCATTTTCTATTCTAGGTTTTGAAGTCAGTTTCCTAAATATTTCATTTTAGCTTCATTTTGTGTCATGTGAACCCTTTCAAAAATCTTTTATTTAATCTTATCTTTTTTGTCTTCTCCATATCCATTAATTTATTAATGATAAATTTTAATTTTAATTTTAATTACCATCCTCGTAGTTTACCTATAGTGATATCACAATTTAATGGTAATGAATAGTGTTATCACTAAGGTTCACACCCTAGTTAAGCCTAAACTTAGCCAACCTATGAAACATGAGACTACTTTCATGTTGTGGGTATCCTATAATGAAAGTAGACCTCTATATTATGGGTTGGTTCCTTTTTAATTATCTAAAACTAACTTTTCTTGATTGGAAAAATGGGAAAAAGATGCTTGTGAATTCAAACCTACAACTAATAGGAGGTGATTCACCAATATTTTGTTTTGAAATGACTATTTGTTGATTACAACTAATTCAACAAATAAACTGGCCACATTCACAACTCATTCACACCTATGATGACCATAAACATTTCAAATGGATGCATTCATTTTTTAGTTTTCATGAATGATGATATGAATCATACAATAAGATTAACTGAAATGAAAATTTGATACAACATATAACCCGATATAATCAAAAGATGCTTGCCAAAACATCACATAGATGTATATAAATCAAAGGATCTTAAATAGATCACAATGGATTTCAAAATGAACATACAAACACCATTCAATGACAAGTAAATGAGTAGGAAAAAATAAGTTTTTCTATTGATTTTTAGGAGAAATCTGAATACAATGAATATAAACAACTCTATTTTTCATACAAGGAAGGTTATAAGTTGTAACACAAATAAATACATTAAAAATGAGAGAAGAAACTCCCAGAAGATTTTCATAGATCTTCCTTTAAAAAAAAATCAGAATCAAACTGAAGCTTTCCTATTGTCCCTACTTGGATGGATGAAAACTATATGTGTCATGTTGAGTTACTACTCTTCATTCTCAAAATCAGGGACCTGAGTGTTGAGTTGACTCCTAAGGGTTGAGGAAATTTGAAATTTCCTTAAAATAAGGGTCAAAACTAAAATAAATTAGTTGTTTATGGACTTAAAACTATCCTTGGTTGATAACCCACTCATGTGGGCCTCCAAAATAGTGGTAAGGCTACTAGCTAGGCCTCAAAATTTTCCCTAAAATATAGATCTTCTTGTTGGAGACTTACCTTCATGCAAATAGTTGACTGTATGTTTGTCATTGATGACAACATATAGTATACAGCAGTGAGCTGTATTCACTTTTCAGTACAGATATGTGGAATCCTTGTGCGGTTGCTTTTATGTTTCAGACATAGTTACTATACCATGTACATTCATGCAGACTCAGATGTTCAGTAATAGTTTAGTTATGTTACTCTGTTTACTAGACATAGTTTCAGAAGACCGTTTTTAGGAATCCGACCGTAATCTTATTGATTATCCAGTTGCGTCTATCTATGGGATATGTGTGTTCAGATTCATGTTTAGTTATGAGTAAAAGATAATTATCCAAAGGTGCTAATCATGTTTCATCTGAAGCATGACGTTTGGGTAATTTTGGTGGAGCTGACTATGTGAAGCGGTGCATCTATTCACTTTGACTTGCGTGGTTCTAATTATGTTGCGTGCTTGGTTTGGCTGACAAGAGAAGCATTGAAGGGATTTTTAAAGCTGACAAAGATCATATCTTTTGGAGAAGATACATATAGAAATTTATTTTGTAAACGCTAAGTGTGAATGATAAGAAAAGAGACAGAACAAGAACATAACATAATGTTGATTGTTTTGGGACAGTAAGCCATTTCATTCATCAGTCAAAGATCTATGTGAAGAAGCAGTAACAACATATAATACATTGGAACTAATCAAGACAACAGGTCTACTCAAACAATTCATTATCAGATATAGTGTATATCTATTTTATTGAAGGTTGTAGCCTTCATCATTTAGCAGTGACCTTTTGGACAGTGAGTCCTCACCCCTAACAGGGTTATTCGTAAAAGACTCCTAACAGGGTCTGACCCTTAACTAGGTCACTGTACTTATTGCATTGTAAAGAACAACTCCTAATAGGGTTGTAAGATCTTCTAACATGGATTATTATAATCAAGTACAATTCTTTGTGGGTGTTAATTCCCACTGGGGTTTTTACCTAGTTTGGTTTCCTCGTAACCAAAATTGTGGTGTTCTATTTTGTGTTATCTTAAATGTGTATGTGCTTATGATATTCTATAATTAATTGAAGAAAATAATTTAACTTGCTGATAACTGACTCACCCCCCCTTCTCAGTTATCCCTTGGGACTATTCCAACAATTGGTATTAGAGCCAAGTGCCTTGGAGAGAAAGCCTAAAAGATTAAGGTAGATCAAATGGCATGCTTCAGGAAAGAGAGTCCTAAGTTTAATGGAGAGAATTATCTTGAGTGGAAGAAAAAAATGTTAACACATCTTCAGTGCATTGGTTTTGAGATTGCTACTCATGAAATTGATGTTCCCACCTTGAAAGACCTTGTAGAAGAAGACTCTACAAATAAACAAAAGGAATTATTCACCCAAGATGCAATTGCCAAAGAAGCCCTAATAAGTGCCCTATCTGACAGTGAATTTTCTGAGATCAAGAAGGCAGACAAAGCATATTCAATTTGGAAATACCTAGAAGACATGTTTGAAGGAGACATCCAAGCCAAGAATGCACGCAGAAAGACTTGGAAGAAAAGATACAACAATTTAGAGATGCTACCTGAAGAAAACATCAAAGCTTACAATCAAAGGATTAATGAAGCAGTCTCAGGAATCAGGAACAATGGTGGAAAAATTTTAGAGGATGACATAATGGAAAAACTAATGACTGCATTGACAATAGATTATGAAAGCAAGATAAAAATCTTAGATGAAACCATGCAATTCTCAAAGGACTTCAAAAGAGAAACCCTGATCAGCAAAATATCTGCATTTGAGATATCAAGAATGAAGACAAAACCTAAAATGGAAACAACCTTCAAAGCCTCAGTCCATGGTAAGAAATCCTTGAGTATCTCTAGCAATAATGAGAAAGAAGAAGTTGATATAGAACTATAAGAAATCATTGCTATGATTGCTAAGAAGGAAAGGAAAGGTAAAGGAAAATATGAAGGACAACTACCATTCAAATGTTTTTCATGCAACAAAGTTGGTCACTTTGCATCTAAGTGTCCTACAAGAGTCAAGAAGTACAGATCAGATTACAAACCCAAATACACTAAGGACTGCTATCATGTTGAAGAAGGTGTAACTGATAATGATTCAGGAGAAGATGAAATTGGATTCGTTGCAATCAAAGATAATGGAAAAATGATTGAAACATTAGAAATTGAAGATGAAAAGAAAGCACAAGAATTGGCCTTAGTTTCACAAGATGACATCATAATAGACTGGATCATAGACATTGGATGTTCACATCACATGATAGGAGACAAAGACATATTTGTACATCTAGACAAGTACAAAGGTGGCATGCTTAGATTTGGAGATAACACTCCAAAACCTATCATTGGAAGAGGATCTATCACCTTAGATGGAAAGAACAAGACAAATAATGTTCTTTATGTTGATGGTTTGCATCATAACCTACTAAGTGTTGGAAAATTGTTAGGTAAAGGATATCAGTTGGAATTCAAAAAAAATAGATGCATTATTAACAATAAAGAAGGAGACATGATTGCATCAGGCTCAAAGACCAAAGGTAATGTTTTTCAGCTTAACTCTGAAGTAAGTTGTTTTGTTGCTAAAGTAGATGACAGTTGGCTATGGTACAAAAGACTTTGTCATATCAATTTTGACAACATAGTGAAGATAAGAAATGTGAAGGCAGTAAGAGACCTTCCCAGTATTGCAAGACCAGTTGATACTATGTGCATGGAATGTGTGATGGGAAAGCATGTGAGGACCTCATTCAGAAGCAAACATAATTCTACAGAGAACAAATTAGATCTAATACATACAGACTTATGTGGACCTACTCAAACAAGATCATATTATGGTGAAAGGCATTTTATTTTGTTTGTTGATGATTTCTCCAGGATGATGTGGGTTGCATTCTTAAAAGACAAATCTAAATCTTTTGAGAAGTTCAAAATATTAAAAGCTTAAGTTGAAAATGAGTCTGGATTAAAGATAAAGTGTCTGAGATCTGATAGAGGAGGAGAATTCACCTCTGATAAGTTTCTTGAGTATTGTGAAGAATATGGTATCAAAAGACAACTAAATGCACCCAGAACCCCTCAACAAAATGGAATTGCAAAAAGGAGAAATAGGATAATACTTGACACAACGTGCACTATCATGATTGAAGGGAAAGTTGTGCACACATATTGGAGAGATGCAATCAATACAATAGTTTATACTATCGACAAAATTTAACTAGGACTAGGCGCAGACAAAACACCTTATGAACTTTGGTTTGGTAATGTATCTATAGTAAAGTACTTCAAAATATTTGGAAGCAAGTGCTACATCAAGAGAGATGATGGTGGTGGCAAATTTGATGCTAGAAGTGATGAAGGTATTTTTCTTGGTTACTCTACTAAAAGAAAAGCTTACAGATGTTTCAATTTAAGGTTAAAGAAAATAATTGAGAGTGCACATGTGAAGATTGATGAGAAGTTCATGATTCAAGAAAGATATTATGAATATGCACCTATGATTGAAGATGACCCTAGACCAATCAATAAAGATACAATTATTGAAGAAATGTTTGACTGCATTGATGTATCATGCAATAACCCTAAACCAAGTCAAGAAGAATCACAAATTACAGATGAGAGTGTCACACCTAAAATCTCAAAATAAACATCTAAATACCACTCTAAAGAAGATATCATTGGAGATCAGAGTAGTAAAGTTTTGACAAGATCCAGAGCAAAAGGTTCAACCATTGATGAAGAGGTATGTTTACTTTCACAGATTGAACCCTTAAGTGTCGAAGATGCATGTAATGATTCAGATTGGAAAAATGCAATGCAAGAAGAATTGGATCAAATAATCAAGAATGACACATGGGAATTGGTCCCTAGACCTTGTGACAAGAACGTGATTGGAACTAAGTGGATATTCAGAAATAAAATGAACGAAGATGGGACAGTAATTAGAAACAAAGAAGATTGGTATGTAAAGGATATGCTCAAAGAGAAGGAATTGACTACTGTAATAAATTTGCCCCTGTGAGCAGACTGGAAGCAATAAAGTTATTTTTAGCTTATGCAACATTCAAAAAATTCAAAGTATATCAGATGGATGTCAATTCAGCCTTTTTGAACTGTGACTTGAAGGAAGAAGTCTACATAGAATAGCCTGAAGGATTCAAACTTTCAGAAAATCCAGACATGGTATGCAAACTAAAGAAAGCCCTCTATGGACTTAAACAGGCCCCAAGAGCATGGTATGAGAGACTTGATGGTTAATTGACAAAGATTGGATTCAAAAAGGGAGTAGCAGATTGCAACTTATTCATAAGAGAGACACCTAATGGACTACTACTTGTTTCTATCTTTGTTGATGACCTTATTTTTGGAGGTAATGACAAGCTTAGTGCAGATTTTGCTAAAGAAATGCAGAGTGAGTTTGAAATGAGCATGATTGGACCTATCAAATATATTTTGGGATTAAATGTAAAACAAACAGACAAAGGCATATTCATAAATCAGTCTAAATATGTGAAGAAGATACTAGACTTTCAAGATGGAAGATTGCAAGCCAGTAAGCACCCCCATGATAACAGGAAGCAAGCTTTCTAGAGATGATGATTCCACAACAGTTGACAAGACACTATACAAATCTATGATTGGAAAACTCATATATCTCACTCAATCTAGACTTGATATTTCTAATGTAGTTGGCATTGTTGGGAGATTTGCAGCTGAACCCAAAATGAATCACCTAATGGAAATAAAAAGAATATTCAGATATCTAAAGGGAACTATAGACTATGGCCTATGGTATCCTAACTCAGAAAATGTAGAAATTGATGTGTATACTGATGCTGATTGGGCAGGTTGTGTTGATGACAAAAAGAGTACCTCAGGAGGAGCAATATTCCTTGGAGACAGATTCGTCACTTGGACAAGCAAGAAGCAGAATTATATTTCTTAGTCAACAGCTGAGCCAGAATATGTAGTAGCAACATTGAATTGTTCTACAATTGTTTGGATCAAACAAATGATAAAAGACTTTGGAATTTAGATTGATTATCCTATTGTTATTCATCGTGTCAACACCAACACTATCAATATGTCAAAGAACCCTATGATGCACACAAAGACAAAACACATTGAAATAAAATATCATTTTCTAAAACAAAAAGTTGCAGACAAAGAAGTAAAGTTGGATTATGTGAGCACTAAAGAACAGTTAACAGATATTTTTACAAAGCCTTTATCAAAAGATACTTTTGAGTATCTCAGGGAGAAGCTGGGAGCAATTCTCTTTCCTGAGTCTAATTAGAACTTGCAGCAAAAAAATCAGTCCTTGGTGACTGATGAATGGTTGAATACTCTACTTCTGGAGTAGTGCGTGTGCTTAATGGTATTTGGCACCCTTTTCCATTGATGTCAAAGGGGGAGTATATAGTAAGGGGGAGCATATACTCAGGGGGAGTATATAGTCATGAAAATAAAAACACATTCAGAGAAGTTGTAGCAGTGTAGAGGAACCTTTGATACAGATATTGAGAAGATTTTAAAAAGGAAGAAGACACTTTGGGTTGATGGTGTTTTTCATATCATATGTTGCCATCAATGTCAAAGGGGGAGATTGTTGGAGATTTTCCTTCGTGAAAATAGTTGACTGTATGTTTGTCATTGATGACAACATATAGTATACATCAGTGAACTGTATTCACTTTTCAGTATGGATATGTGGAATCCTTGTGCGGTTGTTTTTATGTTTCAGACATAGTTACTATACCATGTACATTCATGCAGACTCAGATGTTCAGTAATAGTTTAGTTATGTTACTCTGTTTACCAGACACCATTTCAGAAGACTATTTTTAGGAAGCCAACAATAATCTTATTGATTATCCAATTGTGTGCATCTATGGGATATGTGTGTTCAGATTCATGTTTAGTTATGAGTAAAAGATAATTATCCAAAGGCGCTAATTGTGTTTCATCCAAAGCACGACGTCTGTGTAATTTTGGTGGAGCCGACTATGTGAAGCGGTGCATCTATTCACTTTGAGTTGCATGGTTCTAATTATGTTGCATGCTTGGTTTGGCTGACAAGAGAAGCATTGAAGGGATTCTTAAAGCCAACAAAGATCATATCTTTTGGAGAAGATACATATAGCAGTTCGTTTTGTAAACGCTAAGTGTGAATGATAAGAAAAGAGACAGAACAAGAACATAACATAATGCTGATTGTTTTGGGACAGTAAGCCATTTCATTCATTAGTCAAAGATCTATGTGAAGAAGTAGTAAGTACATACAATACATTGGAACTGATCAAGATAACAAGTCTACTCAAATAGTTCATTATCAGATATAGTGTATATTTGTTTTACTGAAGGTTGTAGCCTTCATCATTTAGCAGTGAGATTTTGGACAGTGAGTCCTCAACCCTAACAGGGTTATTTGTAAAAGACTCCTAACAGGGTCCGGCCCTTAACCAGGTCAATGTACTTATTGTATTGTAAAGAAAAACTCCTAACAGGGTTGTAATATCTTCTAACAAGGATTATTATACTCAAGTACAGTTCTTTGTGGGTGCTAATTCCCACCGGGGTTTTTACCTAGTTTGGTTTCCCCGTAACCAAAATTGTGGTGTTCTATTTTGTGTTATCTTAAATGTGTATGTGCTTATGATATTCTGTAAGTAATTGAAGAAAAGAATTTAACTTTTTGATAACTGATTCACCCCCTCCCCTCTCAGTTATCCCTTGGGACTATTCCAACACTTCTCTTTGGTTGACCCCTTTTGAATTTGAAACTCTTGTTATACTGCCACTTGTTTTCAAATTTGTAGGACCTGTTGATGGGGACATTTCAAATTTGAAATTTAAACTTCCCTGCTTATTGATTTTAACTAAAAATATTCACAAAAACATGTCATACTACCACCTCATTATGTAAGATATGCTCCATTTATTACATTTTAAAATTTGAAAATAAAAAATGCATCTTTCTAGGTCAGTTAAATTTTTGAATGACTCACTCATTTATTTGGGTCACAACTCAAACATTCACTATCCTCTAACAATGGATACACTATTACTTTTTATTGAGAGAGCCCTACTTTTCCCTCTTGGTGACAACACTGCCACTACTCTGATATGCCTCTACAACACCATTATTTTCATTCTTTGTTTTCAACATAACAATATTTTTTAATTGCATAATTTGATCATTGATGTCATTTCTATGACATACATTGCTATTACATATCCTTGTATTCACATATGACATATCATTGTCTCTACGCATATTTAAAACAACAATGATGTGATTTTCCTCTTTAACTTTGTGCACTATCTCAAAAAAAATAACAATGTCTCCTCACATAATAATTTATAAACATTTATTGATCATTGATTTTGCATCATTAAAATATATCCTTTTTCCATTGTATCATATGTTATTTCATGCATTGTACAATGGCCTTTTGCCTAGAAAAACTTTGCCCTAGATTTGTCATGATTTCCTTGTTCAACATTTGTCTTTATTACTAATGTTTTACTGCATATTGATACTAGGGAATTTTTTCCCTCATTGCTATTACATTATGTAGCTTCTGTAAATGCAATAGTGACCCTCAAGATGATTGTGAACTCTTAAATAATCTATTACTACTCCTCTTTCACTATCAAAACCTTGTGTTCTCCTTGTATTTGTTATGCTTTTCTGAACATTAGTATCTTTCAACATTGTTATCACATTATATGGATGTCCTACATATTTTGTCTTTGACTTCTACCGTTAAAATAATTGCTCTTGTTGTTGTTCATTCAATGTAAATGGCTTCCCACTCTTTGAAAATATCGTCACGCATCCAAGATTGATGTTCTTTAATCATGATATGATCTTTTTCTTAATTTATCTACTATTTCTATCCTCAAAGGCCTCACGTAACAATGATAGAATCTTTGATATGAATGTATGAACCTTGATAGGATAGTGAAATAATCATGAAATAGTCAATTGATATTATTGATCTCCTCTTATAACTATAGACAAATTTTCCCTTCATTATTTTTCATTGTTACAATGTCATTAGGTCTTTGTGATCACTAATTTCTATTGACTTCTTTGTGTGAAGGGACTCCTTCATTTTCACGTCCAAATGACTGCATCAATATGGGATCCTCATGGATATAATTATAGACCTTGTCATTCAATCTTCATGGTTTTCTACTACTACAAGGTCTCTTATCCTTAATTCCTTCTTTAATTGTGTTCACAACTATATAGCCACATATACTAGTATTTTGAAATTTTCTTGCTCTTATTGTTGTTATTGTTTTTAGATATTTATAGTTCCCTTTCATATTAATCATTCACTATCTTTATATTGGTATGGTTTCTCTTACATTTTTTTTTCTCTTTATTGCTGCCACCACTATAAAGTATCCTTCTCACTGCTTTTATGTTCTCTCATAGTAGTATTTTTCTTTTTTGAAAGCTTCATGACTCAATGATACAAAATAAATTGCCTTATACTTATGCAAGAATAAACATCGCAAAAATAGGTCTATGGAGGCACAAGTACAATATAAATAATGTTGAACATACAAAAACCAACTATTATAGCTGAGAGATGGTTTATAACCGAAGTATGAAATAAAAAGTTGAACTGTCAGAATTGCATCTCTATATGCATGAAATACAGTTCTTATTGAAGTACATATATCTTTCTACACAGTCATATATCAGTTCACTATATACATCAGTAGATCACATTTACATATCACATCTTACTTTTCTAAACATCACACACATGTCTATCCTTTTGTTGATGCTACTCCCAATATATACAAGCATCGGTGTCGAAGCCATCATGTTGACTTGGATTGAATATAAAAACTTGGGAGTATGCAACAGAAAAGTTGTTGGAGATTTCAACCATAAAAGATATCTCGTGCTAAGTAAAAATTGGTCTAGACCAAAATACCAATGTGCTATGCCATAGACTGAAATAGATATTGGTGATTACGCTATCAGTAAAGTTATTATCGGTAATATCGCTCTCGGGCCCATAGATAAATAAGAGATAGGTTTGTTGGTCCAACCATAATAATGACATTAATGAAAACATGTAAAGATAATAATTAACAGTCTCCCCCTTTATCATTGATGGAAAATAAAATTTCTGAAAAACCAAAATTGCCCAAAATCTCAACCCCTCCTAAGGTGAGCAACCCTGTAATTGTTTTTGTTCTTTTTCAAAATATTTTCTTTTTGTGTTTATATTACTCCCCCTTTTGACATAAATGAAAAAGGGGAAAAACTACAATAGCTATGTACAACCCAAACAAAACTTCAGGTTTTACTGGATTGTACTTTCATGAATGACTTCTTAAACTTATGGATGACTTCAACCCATTTGCCTTTGTTTTTGTTCTATTGTTGAATGACCTCTATCATTAAATAAATGTGAACATGGATCAATTCCAGTTGGTTCTCTCAATTTTCATGGATCCAGGGTTAGATAAGGTTATTGTTGTGCCTTTAATAAGGCATGATTCATCAGTGTGATACAATCTGCACACATTTCCTGAATATTTACCAATGGTAGAATGCATTTATCTCTTTGTTGTTTCAACACAAAGAAATTTTTATGTAACCCCTTGATGGAGTATCTCCCAGTAATAGTTAGATCTTTAGAGAGCTTGAAGGTACTATGAGCCTGTCAAATGGATAACTCTATAGAAGCAATTTCTTTCTTAATTTCATTTGTGGCCTCCATCCACTGAAGACTATACTCATACAAAGTATTACCTCCCTCAAGAAGGGAATTACCTTGCACAAGGAGTTGATGAAGATCAAAAAACACCTTTTCACATCTCCCCTTTAATTCCTTTAGCAACATATCTTTTATAGCTTCCTCTTTCTGATGAACCTTTTCATCTACAAACACAGTTAACTCCTTTAGTGCTTTAACAAGTGCTCTTCACTTCTCTTTTACACTACTAAACTAGTTTATATTGTAATCAGACACAATACTCTAAAGAGAAGAAATAGTCTCCTCAATGATGTTATTTTTTCTTCTATCTCTTTATATAAAGCATTCCTGACTGAAGACGAAATAGACTCACTTATCTGAAATTTATGGTATGGGATGACTTTGTCAAAATCAATAGAAAACTTTGAAGAGGTGACATGATAAAGTGTGAGAAGTGAGCGAGTAATTTCTTCAAAGAATCATTAGTGTTTGTGTTGGTGAAGCTGCTTACAATTTCTTCTTTTCTCTCAGTAACCTTTATTTCTGGTTCTTTATCTTTCCTTTATTGTTCGGTGTTCTACATTTGCAAACCAATACCAACATTTTTGAAATAGTTTATTCTTTCATTGTTTCTTCTTCCTCTTCTCTTTTCTCTGCATCTCTTTCTTTTTCTTTCTCAACTCTTTCTATTTATTTTTTGACTTTCTCCTCTAATATTTCTTTGCCTTTTTTGTTTCCTTTTCTACTTCTTCTTGTACATTGTTTCCAAAAATGGATGGAACTATTGAAGGAAAAGTTTTTACTAGAGGGAGTACCTAATCTATATCCAAAGGATTCTGATTAGGAGTGTAAACTTCATCATCATACTAAGGAACAAGACTGGTAGAATCGTCACTAGATAACATACCTAGTTTAATTGCCATGCTTGTTAGTTCACCGATGATATCTTCCTTCATCTTGATTTTAGCACTCTTGTTCTCCATGAGAATGTGTGTTTTTTTCCTTGTTATTCCTACTTGATCCTTAGCTATTACCATAAAAATTGCCCTATATTTTTTCTTTACCAGAATAAAGACTTCAACAATAGTCATGTTGACAATGTATTTGTCTACCTATTTTTTTTTGTGAGTGGATTCTATTTAATCCTATCCATAGAGATTCTGAATTTTTTTTACTGAAACTATCTAAATCAATATCTAATCTGGCGCAATATTATATAAATGGTTGAGTAATATTTTATTTTCCTCTTGAAGTGGAAGACTCGTACAAGCTACCTACTTCATCTATACTACCTTTTGAAATCTTATCAAATAGAGTATCTACATCAAAGGGATCTAGGTTTACCTTTTTATCTACCTTCTTAGCTTCCTTCTTAGCTCTCTTCTTTCAGACCTCAATCCAAAATTGTCCTTTGTCAAATTCTTCTCCCAACTCCACAAGAACAAGATCAACCTTGGTGTCTTTGTATTTTACTAGTTTCATCTTATTGGATGGTGAGGGACCAAGAAGCACATTCTTTATTTTATCGGATGAGATTTCTCTTTTAGTATTCTCAATCCTTACCACTAGAGGAGGAATATCCTTTTGCAGCAGTGTTAGATGAGCTACCGACAAGACTCTGAGTGACCATCTTAAGAGTGACAAGCTCACCATCTATCATACCACATTTTGACTCAATCACCTTCATATGATTCTGAAATTTCTTCCTGATGTCTTTTGCGACTTGTTCCTTATGAATTTATTTAGATTTTTCTTAAGTAGTACCAAACCTCTTCCTAGAAGTATCTATCATAATGTCTAGGAGAATTTTTGCATAATTATCAACCATTTCCTCTGAAATTTCATAACCCAGTATCGGTATCCACTATGTTCTTGGCACAACTTTTCATGTGCTCAACAACTTGATGTGCAACTAGTCACTTAGTCAACCACATAATTGTCCCTTGACTAGGTAGAGTGTTCATGAAGTAGAATAATAAACATAGAGATAGATTTCTGAATCAGAATGAAACATTCTTCTTGCTCATTTTGTACTGGTTTAAATTCTTGATAAATTTATCCTTGATGAGATCATAGAGGTCATAATCAACTTCATTGACAACCATATTATAAGCTATAAATATCATAGTAGCATAAATTGAATTCTCCAAGTTAGACTAGTAGACCTTGTCTCTAATAACCTGAGCAAAAAATTTCACTGCAGGGTTTTTGACTTTGCAAATGACCAAAGACTAGCATTTGAACCGCCTTGGTATGATCTTCAACTTATTTGTTCTTCATTTTCTTCAATTTTGGTAGAATACCAATACCATTTAACCCTATAATTGTCTTCATTACTTCCTTTGTTATCAAATGAGATTCATCCAACCATAAAAATGTGTCATAGAACCTTTGCGTAGTCATTCTAACCCATTTTTCATCATGACAAAAGTTCAGGAATTTATTCCATACATCCAATTTATTTTCCACCAAAATCCTATGTTTAGGTTTGACCCTCAAATCTTTATTGAATAATTATTTTTCCCCTAAATCTAGCAACTTTGAGTAGTCAAATTCATCCAATTTTGAATGTAAGTGAATTATAACATCCTTTGAAGGAATCACACTGAGAGGAATTATCGACAAGCACCCAGTCATATCATTCTCAATCAAGATATTTAGGAATTTCTTGAATTTGGGTCATGGCTCAGCTGTAGCATCCACCAAAATGGGAGTAGCAGGAAATGCCATGGTAGGAAATGTAGATAAAATGAAAACACATAAATAAATACCTTAGTCAAAGACTATAGAAACTCTTGTTTGTGTGTTGACTACTTTAACTCCTTAGCCCTTCAAAAATCCTTTTTGCTTGGGTGAATAAATGATTTGAAAACTTCTTTTATATAATATTTATATTAAATGCGCTACAAATAATAAATGCTTTGTAACTATTGTTACCTTTTTCATTGGACGGAGGTGAAATTATTAAGTGTTTGCTAGCTATCTCTTTTTATCAGTAACTTCTTATTAGAATAGATTTGATATAACTGTAGCTATTTAATTTTTACAGGGAAGAAGACAACCACATAATATTTCTCCCCTATACAACAGTCGAAGAGATAATGATTGTCAAAGAAGAGGTTTGCAAAAGAACCAATGTATTCCTTCTTTCTCCAGATCTTTTTCATTTCTTCCTTGACTTCCTCCTTGTTGATCTTCTTTACTGGTTCAGTGGGCTTGATCTCATCAGATTGAGAGAACTTTTCTGTGTGTCCAAACTTGTTGCACTTGTAACACCAGTTCTTCTTATCTTGCCTTGACCTGTGTTGGTTAACCTTATGTCCATATGTGTAACAAGTATAACAATAACCAGCAATTTGATTACTTCTATTTGGATTTCTATATTGATTAGCTTTATGATCATAAATATTGCAATTATAACATCTACCCAAAAAATTTAATCTATCCTTATGATTTTCTCTATTTCTACAGTTTAATGATTTCTTACTTTCCTATTGCTCTACCAAAGCCTTACCTTTGTCTTAATCTTTGATTTTAGTTACAACTTATTTTATTGAAACACATTCTTTTTAGAATTCACTGGTCACAAAACGTAATCCTTACTTGATTGTCGGTGATCTTGGAGTCGTTTGAATTTTATCAAGGTTTTTAGAGCTATATCTAGGTTTATCTTCTTGCCTTTTTTATTCTTCCAAGTCAAATTTTAGAGAGAAAAATTCTTGTTCCAACTTCTTTCATTGATCATATTTTCTCTTGATTATACTTTTCAAATGTTGTTTTGTCTTTTCATCTTCTTCACTCTTGGCTTTCAAATCAGTGATAGTATTATTTGCTAACTTGAGTTAATTACTTACTTCTGTATGCATTAGCTTGAATTTCTAAATCTGATCTTTAAGCTTATGAATGCAATCATTTTCCATTTGAATATTTTTTTAGAGCTCCTTATTTTTATCTTCAATAATTTCAAGATCCTCAAACATAGACATGAGATAATCTTGATCCATGATAGATCTAGGCATTATATGTTCAACCTTTCAGATCTCCTTTGAGATGTTAGACTCTTCCAAAAGAAATAGCTCTAATACCAATGTTTGAACATCCAAAATATGGAGAGGAGAGGGGTGAATTAGTATTCCATTGAAAAAATTAGAACTTTTAAACAATTGTCTACGTAACATAATTCAAACTTGCTAAAAAGAAAGAGCAGAAAGTAAACAACACATGACACCATATTTTTATCATGGAAACTCAAGATGGGAAAAACCATCGAGAGGTTAACTCTCAAGTATTAGGTAACTGATTACTAAATACATGGGTGTCTCACTATCGGTGGGGCTCCTTGCCAAAATACAAAAAACCAACTATTATAGATGAGAGATGGCTTATAGACAAAGTATAAAATATAAATTTGAATTGTAAGAATTGCATATGTATATGCATGAAATACCATTGTCACTAAAGTACACATATCTTTCTACACAGTCATATATCAGCTCACTATATACATTAGTAGATCAAATTTACATATTGCATATTACTTTTTTTATCATCATACACATGTTTATCTTTCTATTGATGTCAATCCCAATATATACAAGTGTCATTTCTGAAACTATCATGACGACTTGGACCAAATATAAAAAATTGTGAGCATGCACCCAGAAAGGTGTCAGAGATGTCGACCATAAAAGATATCTCATGCTACAAAAAAATAGGTATGGACTAAACACCAATGTGTTATTCCATAGACCAAAACAAATATTAGTGATGATACTATCGGTAAAGTTGTTGTCAGTAATACCATTACCAGGCCCAGAGTTAAGCCAGAGATAGGTTTGTTGGTCCAGCCATAATAATGACATCAATGACAACATGTTAAAGATAATAATTAACAAAGAAAAGTATACAAAATAAAATAAATACAAGCCTTATGTTGCACTCGTTCAAAATTTTGGAGTTTTTTCTAGAATATAGTTTTATTTGATTTTGAAACCCTACCTCATGGACTTGTTGTTCAATACCATGAAACCCACCTCTTTTGAAAGTACTATTATTTTCTCCTAAAAATATGATGTTATCTCCTCATTATGACTGTTTTTGATGTACTCTCTCACTATTAATATTTATTAAACTTTGACTTATCTTTCTATTTGTTGTTCATAATAGATTTGGCATTACAAATCACTAAAATCATATTATTAAATGAGATCCTTGGTATTTTTCCACTAAATACTAATGCTATCTTGAATGGTTCTCATTGTTCATGAATGAAAACTCAATGTTCCTCCTTAATATCTATTGCTTCATCAAGAATATGTTGTTAAAACTTGGCACCCATGGAAGAGTAAAGCATGGAACTAGGGTTTCAAATTATTTTTTTATCTTTGACCATAGGTTAGGGAAACATAAAAGGATTTTAAAAATAGAAACAATTGGATTTCCCTCCAAACCTACGTAAACCAAGCAAATAATTAATACTTCAAAGCACCTGCCCCTTGTAAAATACATGAATAAATAGAGAATTTTTTTTGACATAATGCCAAGTCCTTTGGCCCATCAAATATAACTTTCAAGGCTTAAAATACAAAAAAATATTTTGAAACAAATAAAACCTTCCTATTAAATACCTAGGGCCATTAATACAAATGACTATAACTGGGACACTAAACATCCCCAAATTAAGACCAGGCTGAATTAAATTAAAAATATATTTTTATATGTAATTAAGGTAGGAAAGCTTGAATTGGGCAATAAATAGTTCCTTATTATTATTTATTCTAATCATTTATTCCCCTTGTTTTAGTTTCCTCCTCCTTTTAATGATAATAGAATATTTTAATCACATTTTGTTTCTCATCTTAATATTTTCTCCAATGTTTGTGATATTTAAAGAAGCAAAAATAGAGTGATATCCCTTGAATACAAAAACCCAACGGGTGTCAGCCAGGAGATTAAAATTTATAACATACTAATAGCACACCAATAATATATCAAAAGCTATTGAACGAACTTCAAACTAGAAAAAAATGACCAGTATCTCTGGTCACAATATCTACTACTAACACTAAACAAATTTGTGGCAACGATGAACATAGTAATCAAAGACTTTAAATAGGGCCACCTAGGGCCATACCAAAAAATATAGAAACTACCAATATAAGAGATAACAATATCGATATCAAAAATAGAATTTAAAACAAGGCCACAAGGGCTACTAATAACATCAACATAAATAAGAAAAGGGGATCAAGTCCCTAGGCTTCCTTCTACATGCATGGATTGTTGAGCATCCAATTTTACCAATCCTCAATAAGGAATTTGTAGAGCTTCTTTTAGTTGTCTTCCCCATTGTCATCCTCACCAAGTGTCTCTTCTACAAAATGCATAAAAAAGTGGTCGAGCTATGCATAATTTTCAAAGCAAAGTGGGAGACATCATGTAACTTCTTGTCCATTTCTACAATTAGTTTCTTGATTTTATTCAACTCTTCCAAAGTGAACTCACACTTGTCACACTCTATATCTAGAGGAGCAGTGCCCTTATCAGTCACATGTAGTTTAACATTTTCCTCTAGCACCATGTTTTGGGTGTAGTCCATTGATTCTATTTTGAGGCTTTCAAAGTCACGGGATGAGTTGCTAGTCATCTCATAACAAACCTCCCTCTCATCAACTTTCTCTTTTTCCTCTTTATTCATCATTTTTTCTCTCCCCTACCTCCTCTGACTTAGAGTCCACTTTCATATTTTTCCCCTTTTTCATAGGCTATGTGGCAAGTCTCGTGGACTGATGAGGGGTATTGGTTTCCTATGTTGCATCAATGTGAGAGTTAATCTCCTGAATTTTAAATTTGTTCTTTTTTGGGGCCTTGGCCTTTATTTTGGTAAAAAATTATTTCATTTTATTCTTCTTTAGCTTATCGTTAGTACCAACATTGGGAGGGGTTTTTGGAGATTCATGACAAGATTTCAGAGCATGGTTTTTGAGATACTTTTTCTTACTTGGGTTGGGGCATCCATAATGCTTGCAGATGGAGGGGTGCTAGAAATAGGATCCTCCTAAATAGTAATAGGTCTGGGAGGGAAAATGGAAAGATGAAAATGGTAAAGTCTAAAAACAAGTCCTTGGTGCAGGGGTATCGACTTCTTTCCCTAATTTTTAGTGGTCTCAACAACTTACTTAACAAAATTCTCCAAAGAGTGGAGAAGAAAGAATGGAAAAAATGACATTGCAGTTTATGAAATGATTACAGAATGACATATGATAGAAATAATACACCCAAAATCTACCCTCAAGTGTAAAGTACTTCATAACCTTCAAACAAACTTGGTCCCATGGTTCAAATATTTGTTCACAGTCATATCCACCATAGAGCTTAACAAGGATTTCATCATCACAAAAAAAATAGTTCAAGCTTTCCACGTCTGAGACCCTGCTAGTATGTCCCCATCATAGAAATATTGGTTGCTTTAGCTATCACCTCCCATTAATTTCAAAATAAATCCCACCCATTGAAACTCTCCTATTAGTCCATGAGGATGCAAATTGGATAGAAAGATTCTCATCATGGCCCATAAAATTATCGATGAATTGAGCTACACCCCCTTCCTTGTAAATATGCTAGACCATAGCATTATTCTTAATTCATTAAGTTTGTTGGGCTCAACTTGCACTCTATCTCCTCCCATGGCATCACACTAAAGAGCGATAAATTTCTTGTTATGCAGAAACCCCAAATTTAAACCAATAGATATTTTCTCCAATTTTATGTAATAACCCTTGCTACAAAATAAAATCATATTTGAAAAATATTTCTAGTTTGAAATTAAATTTGCACAATAGTGAAATTGAGTATACTAAATAATTCACTAAAATACATAAAAACATACTAGAATAAAGGGAAGGACAATAGAATAACTCCCATCATCATAAAAAATTAGAAAAAATGTATTTTGATACTAAATATATCAGATAACAAAAATTAATGTCTTTTTAAAATTATATCCAAAGAACTATTAAATCTAGAGCTCAAACACCAATAAAATCAAGTGTCAATTTCAAATTAACTCTCCAAACCCTTTATACTTATTCTTGTTAGAAAAATGCATGAAATAAAACTACAACAATAGTACTATTTGTTTTCATAAACAACAATACAAATTGAAACTTAAAATCCTAAACTATGCACTCAAATCCTCTACAAAACACTTACAAACTATTGGAGAAAATACCACAAAATAAAATAATTAAGCACCAAGACAACTTCTCGTTCCTCTGCACCACTACCTTTGAGATACAATCTCCTAAGTAACTTATCAACCATGGAAATCTCTCTTCATCAATTTATCAACCTTTAAAAAATAATACAATAGTAGTTGGTTCAAATGAATAGATAAAATGCTCCAAAATGAAGCCAAAACACACACACACACACACACACACACACACACACACACACACGAAAATATGTCTCAACCTTGCATTTACAAATGGTTACTATTTATGATAATTTTTCATTTGAGCATAAATTTTCTCTAAACTTTCCCCAAATCTTCAAAGTGCTAGATAAGTATGTTGGTAAATTTTCATTGTAAGACCATGTCTAGTTTTGAATATATTAAAGTTTCTATTTTGGAATCTACTAAAGAAAGTTTATGAATTTAATTTTGAAGGCTTTAGAGGCTCCAAAATAGGCTAAAAATGCGTATATCCAATTGAATGGGTTACAATGTGATAAAGCACGTCGCAAATGTTTTGACACTTCAAATAGTTCATCAATTGGGCACCTAGTTCAAAAGTTATGGTCTCCCAAAATAACAAATGTAAAAATGTGTTGAACACATAAATGAGTTGTAAAAGGGAGTTATATGTGTTGGTGTGTGTTTTAACACAACACAGGGCATCTTGATCAGACATAAAATGAGAACCACTTTATAGGTAGTTTTTAGCCCATGGTTTTGTGATATCGTTTGAAGGTTTTATGTAATATATCTATTATATTTTAGGTGTGTGAGATGAAGGATTATATATATTCAATTAGCTCTGAATATCAGGTTGGTGATACTCATGAGATAAGATTTCTCTGAAAGTGTATTACAATCTGTTATTGATTTCTAAATAATATATTGGGCAGCTTTTGGAGTGTGGAGTTTTCCTTTTGAAAGAGTTTTCCCCGTGTAAATCACTATGTTTTTTATGTATGTTATTTATGTTATTTCTATTAAGTTTTTATAACTATTGTAAAGATCTGAGAAAGTTATACAAGATCTTCCTCTCAAGGTTAGTGTAGGAAATCATTTTTCTACCTTAATTTCCTTATAATTGGCATTAGAGCTTCATCACTTTTGTTCTCAACTATGGGTTGTTGGGTTTTTAAAAATAATTCATATTTGTAGGAGATTGTGTAGAAAATACTTTGTTATCTTGTTGTAGACACTTTTAGATGGTCAGTTCATTAAGGAGAATAGAGATGGAGTTTTTTTGGAAATAACTTTGAAATGTGGAAGTTGAAGTTGGAGGATCTATTAATAGATCAAGATCTACAGGATGTTGTTGATGAGAATGTCATGACATTTATAGATCTGGATGAGCCTGCTAAATATGGTGGTATGTGTAATGTCCCCAAATATTTAGATGGGATTTAATTAATTAAGTGGTCCTAAAATTTAATAATATCGTAATGGCTTCTTTAATTAATTAATTTAACTATAAATAAAAAGGAGCTAAAATAATAAAATAATATCAGACTAGACCTATTGTAATTTTCTAAACACTTCATGTAGCTCTTTATAAGGGGGTGAATGATCATTATGTTCATCATCAATCAAATCCTCTCATCATTTGTTTGTATTTTCCATTTCTAGCCGGAATCAAATTTCTTATTTGTTGTTTCAGGGTTGCAAGACCCTCCCTAGTCTATAGTTGTAGTTTTGATCGTTAGCAACTACCCTAGTCTTCTTGTTTGGATAAATATGTGAAGTCTTTCATTGAAGATAAAATTTTATTAACACATATAATTCATATGCAATGATCTAATTTTCAGCAATTATTCCTGATGCATTCTTTGCATGGGATTCCATTAATATGTATATGTGATCTATTTATATTGTATTTGTGACATTTTATTGGCATCAAAATAAAGGATATACAAGTGTTTACCAAACCCCATTATTATCATTGTGGTGGAGATTTTTACTATTTTAGGAGATTTACTTTGGGTAAATCAATATTATAATGGTCAAACTTTACACTTTTTTTTACATTCTATCTTGGCAATGTACATAGTATGATCATTATTAAATACCTATAACAATGATATCAATCTTCTTCACAAGGGTCTAATATCTCTAGCCCTATATCTATGGTACTTTAGAAGAATAGTATCTCATATGGATTTCATATTCATTAATGACTCTCATTACTATAAACATATTCATCCTCATGTTAATACATGTCTAATTACTGAGAGGGGAGTGGTGAATTAGTAATTAGAAAAAAAAATTCAACCACTTTACTCTTTATGCACCAAAACATAAGTATAAATTTCAATGCATACATCCACAAGTAATCAACCACACAATGTAAACACCATATTTATCTCATGGAAATCCAAATGGGAAAAACCATGGTGTGAGATGATACCCACAAAATCTATACTCTTCTAGAATATGCCCTATCAAGAGCTTACCTTGTTAAAGGTTTACAAAACACTGTGAGGTGTTACCTGGTTAAGGAATTTTCTTTAGATTTGTTAGGATATTTTCCCTTTTAGGAGAATCCTTGTTAGAGGACTCAAAATATTCAATTAGAATGCCACCTTTTTAGAATATTTACAATAAAGACTTGTTAGGATCCACCCTGTTAAGGGATTTCACTGTTACAATGATTAGAAAGAAATAGTTAAAATGTTCTATGAAAACTACACTAACTCTACATAATAAGATCCCTTTAAGATCTCAAATACATCTTTATACTATATACTCTTCCTTGGCTTGATTGCACTTGATTCCTTTACTTGCTTTGTCATCGAATCCTTCTGCAATTTGCAATCAACAAATAACTTTTACTTCAACTTTCCAATGTATAGATTTACTTCCATCGACTTAAAATAAACCCTATATTTGAGATATGAATGATCAAGATCATCTTAGGTAAGATACAGGGTATCTAGGCACTCATAAAATATTTTCCTCTGACCACGTTAGCTTACATATAGATTTTACCTTGGTAGTTGAGCCATTTTCAAAAACTCATTTGACCAAAAGAAACTTCTTGAAGAATCCTCCTCAAACACATACCTTGACCAATGTGATGTCAAGTAAGTCCTAAAAATCACAAAAATAACTTACCACTTCACAAAAATCATCACCGATCGTAATGTCACATCGAATTTGTTCACTGATCTACAAATCTTCATAGCCTATTCAAGAACTCTGTCATGTTTACCTATTCATTATGTTAACACCACTTCTAGTCAATTGAGCTAGTACCGATTAATATTATGAGTCACGCTCGTAAACATAGTACCTTGACATTGTTAAAAATCATATCCTATGGACGCTCCACCAAATAATTTACCGATTTGAGACAACATTCAAATCAGTTACAGTTTGTCACTAACTATTTTAGCAGTTACCCAGTTTGAGTCCAATCAAACATAACCAACTCAATTATTCATATCAAGAGTCATGATGGAAAATTTAACGTCACAATACATGACATAACATTTAATTAGAATAGAAACTTCAGAAACATGTTGCAACTCATGATTCACTTACACAATGTCTGGTAACATACTGAAAACACTAAGTCAATTAGTTGAGATAAATGACAACCAAATAACTGATTCACCTGTCATCAAAATTGTACCAATATTCATCAATGCATCACTTAGCATCATTGCATAAGTTATGCTAATAATATCCCTCTTTGGAATTGATGGAAACACTCTTATCTTCGCAACACATAAGTTGTGTCCTTGGAAACACTCTTGTCTCTTCTTCGTTCTGATTTCTACAAAAATGTTTCTACTTCTATTTGTATCTCTGATCATACATATTCTCACTCTATCATACTGAGTCAAAATCTTCATATAATCCTCCTTTTATCTTGAGTTTTAGTTCTTATCTTTCTTGCATATATATTCTCCTCCTTTGTCAATGAAATACATATTGTCCCCCTGTAGGAAATACATATTCTTCCCCCTTTGACAACAATGCCAAAATTATCAAATCATTCAGTCATCTCTATTTACACTTGATTTATCTTTGCATGTTCTTTCATTATCATTGTATTTCAACATCATACTTAATAATTCTCCCCCATGGAGTTTTCCATCACTACATCAATTCATACATATGATTTCTGATAAACTCATATTAACTGATGCAATCAACATCATCCTCTAATTAACCTCAGATAGGGGAATAACCCCTAATCGACCTCTAATATATTTAAAGGTGTCCTTTGGTAATGAATTGGTGAATATATCAGCAACTTTTTCTTTAGTAGACACATATTCAAGCCTTACCTCCTCTTGTACCCATTCACTTAGAAAATGATATTTTATTGCAACGTGCTTTGTCTTCGAGTGAATCACTGGATACTTAGAAATGTTTATTGCACTAGTGTTATCACAATAGATAACAATTCATTCTGTGACATTTTTATGAATTCCCTCAAGAATCTATTTTATCCACACTTCTTGTTGACATTTAAGAGCAACAACACCATACTTTTTCTTTGCAGTAGATTGAGAAATAAAATTCTACTTTTTACTAGTCCAGGAGACTAATCTTTCACTGAGAGAGAATGCTCCACCACTTGAGCTCTTCCTATCATCAAAATTTCCTGACCAATCTGCATCAGTAAACACATTCAAAGAAAAATATCCATCCTTACCATACCATAGGCCATAAACTTTAGTTCCTTTGAGATATCTGAAGATCCTCTTTGCTGCAACCAAATGTGAGTCTTTAGGGTTTGATGAAAACCTCGCAACAATACCAACATCATGTGCAATATCTGGTCTATTGTGTACAACATACTATAATTTACTAATCATGGATCTATATGGAGTTTCATTTACCTCTTTGGAGTCATCCTCCTTAGGTAATTTGCATCCTATGACCATAGGTGTTCCCACTGGTTTTGAGTCTTCCATGCCAAAAGTTTTTAGAATCTCCTTCACATACTTAGATTGACTTTTGTATATCCCTTTCTTTATCTATTATACTTGAAGTCCAATAAAGAATTTGATTTCTCCTATCATAGAAATTTCAAATTCCTTCCTCATTTATTCTATAAATGACCTGCTAAATGCTCCATTTCCACCAAATATTATATCATCAACAAAAATTTCAGCAATCAATGTTATGTATTCACTTTCAGATTTAAGATATACATTGCTATTGTCACTAGTTCTTGTGAAACCAATCATAATAAGATATGAAAAAAACCTTTCATACCATGCTCTTAGGGATTTCTTCAATCCATACAATGCTTTGTGCAATTTACATACCATATCTTTACCTTTTTCAGTTTCAAATCCTTAGGTTGTTCAATGTATACTTCTTCTTCTAACACACCATTCAAAAAAGAAGATTTTGCATCCATTTGATATACCTTAAAAACTTTATAAGAAGCATATGCTAAAAGTATCCTTAAACCTTCGAGTCTAGAAATAGGTGCAAAGGTCTCACCATAGTCTAGTCCTTCTTCTTGTGCATACCCTTTGCAAACTAGCCTTGCCTTGTTTATGATCACTTTTCCTTTCTCATTCATCTTATTCCTAAAAATCGATTTATTACCTATTATATTTTTGTCAGTAGGTCTGGTAACTAAAGTCCAAGTATTATTATTCCATATTTTATCTAATTCTTCTTTCATATCCATAACCCAATCATTATTTTTGAAAGCATCTTTAAAAATTTTAGGTTCTAATTCAGATATAAGACAAGTGCTTTCTCTTACCTTTCTCCTTGTCATCAATCCAACATTTTTATCTCCAATAATCTGATCTTGTTTATGATTAAGTTTCACATACCTTTGGATTACCAATTCTATTTGATGAAATATATTTTTCCATTAGTATGCAAAGAGAAACAAATGTTTGAACCATCGGTTACACTACACCAAAAGACAGGTTTCAATTCAGACCGAAAGTGCTAAATAAAGAGAAACTTGACGACATAAGTTTTACAGTGTAAACTGAAAGTGCAACTTGAACATGATACAGAGGAACCCAAAAAGTAGGTTACACTATAAACCAAAGAGAAGGAAAGAGAGGAACCCAACAGAGAAAGGGAACCCAACAGATAATTCAATGAAGGAATACCAAAAGACTTTTAGAGAAACCCGAGCACCAGACACCGAAAGTCAGTTATATCCCGAGAAAAGTGGATTTGACTTCCACGTCAGATAAAATAGTTATGCTTTATATTTAGATTTTAGATTTTTTTTAAAACCATTTCTTCAGGAACAAGAAATATAATTGTAATTTTTTTAATCAGTCTAACTGATTAAAAACATGCAAACTAGGAGATCAAGGTCAAGTTGTAAACCTTTGATCATAGAGTTAAGTTTGTAATACATGAAACTAAAAAGGTCAAATCTATTGTATAAATAGATGTGTAATAATTCATTTAAAAAGGATGCAAGGATGAATGCAGCCAATGAGAAAATCTATGGATCAGACTGAGAGTTTCAAGAAGCATAAGACAAAAGATGAATTTGGTTATCAAGAACCAAGAACCATGGCTACCGAGCAACATAGGTATTAATCAATCACACTAGGTGATACTTTGTACATGTAAACTTTAATGGATCTATAATCACAAATTGTAGATTGCATACACTTAGGTCAATGAGTATTTTTGTCTACATTCTAACAAGTGTAGCAAATATAAGAAATCCTTTCAAGAAAGGTGGATTTAACAATCCTATTGCAAATATCTTAACCGAGTGTACACTAAATAGTGTTGCTAAAGCTCATAACAGAGTAGACCTTAACCAGTCTCCACATAATACTCCTAATAATAGATATTCAGAAGTGATTAAATTGTAAGCCTTACCAAGCCCCTTCCAATATGCAGATAGTGAAATTTTTGTGGGTGCCATCCCCATCGTAGTTTTTACCTTCTAACATGGGTTTTTTGTGTTACCATATCTTGTGTTATGTGTGTTACCATATCTTGTGTTATGTGTTATTGTTTTCATGAATGTTTTTATGAATGTCTACATATAATTAAGATTATGAATTGATATCACATGCATAAAGAAAGAACAACAGATATGATTGGTAAAGCAAAGATTTGATTACATAAGGTTAAAGGTTAATTAACTAAAAGTTTTAGAGGTACTAATTCACCCCTCCCCTCTTAGTACATACTTCCCATTATTTCCAACAATTGGTATCAGAGCTAGATCTCTTATTTGGAAAGTTTAAAGACTTAAGAGAAAATATCATACAATGGATAAGTACAAGCTTGACAAGAGTATTGAGAATCAAAAGTTAGAGATACAGATCTTCTTTGAACAATATAAAGAAGCTAGAATCAAGATGAGATAGTTGCTAGATGAAAGAAAGATTATGGAATCTCACTATAATGAAATAGAATATCAAGAGGAAGAGATACCAGATTTATTTGAGTCTTTAGGATCTACAACTAGCAAAGCATCAGACACATCAAAAGAAAGCATCACAAGTCTGAATGAAATCAATCAACATCTAGCTAGACAAGTAAAATCTCTACAAATCGGTCAAGAGACACAGATGGTAAGAATGATTGATGTCATGAACAATGCTAGACAAGCTAAGAAAGAAAGAACACTAGCTATTGATGACAGGAGGAAGATTACTAAAAAGATACAAGAAAAAGAGTCATAAATACAAAGACTTACAGAAAATCATCATGAGATCACAAATCAGATTATTCTTATGAGTCAAGAGGCAAACAGAATGAATACAAAAATCATTGAAAGAATAGAAGCTATTGGTGAGCTAAGAGAAGAAAATGAAAAGCTGAAACATGAAGTCAAAATTCAGCAACAACATAATGCCATAATCAAGAGAGCTGAAGAAAGCAACAAAAGGATGGATGATTTTTTGGATGGACAAAGAAGAGTCAACAACAATACCGGACTAGGGTATACCAAAAATGGAGAATCACCCAACCAAGTTGATCCAAAGAATGTCTATGCAAATCCAATACAAAGAAAGCTGACATGCAATCAGTGTGGAAGGCCAAGCCACACATCAAATGTATGTAGGAGAAAAACAAAAGGTATTCCTAAATCCACACCTTCATTCATAGGGATTTTTTATAAATGTAACAAGAAAGGACATAAAGCATATGAATGTAAATCTAAGGTGAAACAACCAAAGAAGGAAACCTACATGGACAAATATTTTCCTACTTGCAAAATTCATGGGCACACATCTCTTGAATGTTGGAAGAAGAAAAAGAAAGCATGGAAGCCTAAAGATCAGGAAAATACTTATCAACCGAAAAGAGTTAGTAACCAATATATTTGGGATTACAATACATGAAAAACTATACAAAATGTGGAAGATTTGGTCACATAGCTGCAAATTGTATGAGACAATGGAAAAGAAAGTCTAGAAGCTAGACTAAAATCAGAATGGCATGTCTACACTATCATAAATTTGGTCATCTGAAGAAAGATTGCAGAGACTGAATGATAGAGACCAACACCTTTGCCAATGGAAACACCATTGAAAACATTAGGAAGATGAGAAACAAAATGTGGAGGAAAGCTACAAACACTGATGAAGTTGGACCAAGCAATGAAATTGGTGACACCTTATCCAATGGATCTAGTGACATCACCACCCCACCTAAGTAGAACAAGTAAGTATGGAACTACATTATACCAAGTTATATTTTGTATCAGTTCCATTATGCATAGTTAAAATACCAAGTCATCATGATCAAAGATGCACTATGGTATTACTTGTTATGATTCTATGAAAACAATCTCGTCATTCAATACATACCAAAATGCATCGATGTACATACAAAGCTAAGATATCTATACTTACTGAGAATCATCGGTTATCACATAAAATCTAAGTCGCTAGTATAAACTGAGATCCATCGGTAATCATGTGAGTTGAAAATGTTGTCTTTGCCATACACCAAAATCTATCAGTGAATGTAACAAGCTAACAGCTACCCCAAAGCATTGTGTTCTCACCGAGAATGTTATTTTTGTATCACTCGATGAATTCATCTTCACACATTGAGAAGTGGTTGAGCGTTAATGACTTGACTTAGGGAAAATCTATAAATAGACAATGGAAGGGTTTCATTTTTCACCAAGTGACAAGAGAAAATAGACAGAGAAAAACCTGAGCATGAAGCTATCCGATTGCAGAGTGCCTACAACTTGACTCCTTGCACTCCAAACAAATTCCTAATAGCTACAGAGGTTGAAGTAAGTAACAAAGATAACCAAGAACTCTACTTTCATTTATGGGAAAAAGCCCTAATTTTAGAAATGATGGCAACTACATCAAGAACCTCAAAAATCAAGATTGCTAAGGAGAGTAAGGTTAATCTGATAAAGAATAGTACATGTGAGGAACCTAAGTATAAGATATGTCCAGAGGTTGCCTTGGAACTTGACAACTTTGGAGCATTTTATAGAATTCCACCTAGGGTTTTGTTGATTGAGGATGTTAGATCCTACATTCATTACAAGATCGCATAAATTGGAGATCTTGAAGTAGAGCAGGATTACAAGAAACTCTGCAATGATGATGGAACCATAAAAGATGAGCACAAGTACATTGAGGTAAAAGGGCTCACAAATGCTCTATGGTTCCCAAAGGATTTCAAAACCGAATGGATTTTTTTAGTGCTAAGAAGACTTCATGACCAAAAGATGTGGCTAGATGAGCCTAAACCAATAACCAAGGATGTTATACATGCTGTTACCGATTATCCCATAACCGAGAAACCAAAGGTACTTAAAAACCCTCCTCAAATTGACATTGAGAAGAACACATGAACTACATGGGATGGAAGAGGACTAAAGGTATCCATCATCACTAATAATGAAATGAAATATAGAGCATGTGTCTTAGGATACAAGTTCTTTTAGGCTAGCAGGATGAACAAAATGTTGGAAATAATCAAGACTAACCAAGTTACTGAGAGGGGAGGGGTGAATCAGTAACTCTTAAAACTTTTAAGACATTTCTGCACATGTATATACTTTGACCATTCATTCATCTAATCTACTACAAGCATGAAAATATAATCATTCATAACACATAACACAGAGATTTGGTGACCCAGAAACCTTCCAAATAGAAAGTAAAACTGGGGTGGGGATGGTACCCACAAAACTTTGGTACTGCAGTATAAAGTTGGCCGGTTAAGGCTTACAATGATCACTTCTGATGATCTGCCCTGTTAGAAGCAATTAGGACTGCTAGGTCCACCTTGTTAGAGGATTTACAAACATACAATGAAGTATGCACTATGTTAGGAGATTTACAAAAGACTGTTAAGTCTACCC
>MU225832.1:2334562-2345689 GCA_018584345.1 Thuja plicata | reverse complement strand
AGTCCCGAAGTGTAGCTTGGAACTCGGTAGCCGCTGGTGACTCGGTAGGTATAGTGTCACTCGGTAACCGCTGGTGACTCGGTAGTAACACACTTCTCAGTTGGCTCGGTAGTTACGGTGAAGCTCGATGACTACCGTCTGCTCGGTACATGTTGCTCTTCTCGGTAAACACTGCTGATCTGTTCATATGCTCAGTGACTACTGTTCTGCTCGGTATGAACTGTTTAACCGCTGAGCTTTCCAAAGGTGATTACTGAATGCTCGGTATAAGCTGTGGACTGAGTGATGAGCTTGGTAAGCATTCAGAATCGAATAAGTGTTTTCACTGATGACAAATATATCATAATTCCAACACAAAATTGCATCCAAAGTAGTGGATACAACACATAAAATTGTCAAGAAGGGACTAGAGTTAGATCTTTTAGAACTGCTACTTAGACAATTAGATGAGAACATGAGGATGATCAGGTCTGCAAAGACCAACTCATGTAAATTTGGATCTCTGATAATGTGTATATTTTTCTACTTCCAAGAGACCTTCCCATCTATCGATAATGTGAAATGGGAGACTACCCGACCAATGACAGTTCAAATAAGTGAATTCATCAAGTCACTTAGAGACAATTTTGAGTCAGTAATGGATGAGTATTTCTCTAGATTCAAAGAGAGAATGCAAAAGAGAATGAGGATACTAGAAAAAATGGTAGAGAAATACAAGACTAACATTTGTTTCTTGGTGGACACTAATACCACCCTAATCAAACAAGTTGTATCGAGGATAGCTTGGTTAGCTCCACTTGACTATGAAATCAACATAGATCAAGACACAAATGCTATTAAAGCATTATTGAATGAACCGCTAGATAAATCACAACCAAGGTTTGGAACCTTTGAAGAAGCCAAGGAAAGAATAAATTCAAGCTTAGTTGTGAAGAAGATTGATAGGAAGAAAGACAAGATGGTAAAGACCTTGGAAAAGAAGCTATCGGTCAATGAGGAAGAAACTGAAAAGACAGAGAAAACTGAGGGTTAGTCATCCATCAGTGAAGCAGACAAGGTGAGTGAATCAGAGTCAATAGAGTTTGATGGACCCCCACCCCCAAAGAAGGCAAGGACAACAACTGCTCTAAGAAAAAGGAGCTAAATAGTAAAGGTAAACTCACCATCTGGTAAGAAAGGTCAAGTAAGGACCTAAAAAAGAAAACCTCAAACCAAACAGACCAAAGCACCAAAGAGGAGAAGGAAATTAATCCTAACCAAGGAAGATATCAAAGATAATCAGTAGGATGAATCTGTCCAAACAGAAAAGGGTAAGATTCCTAAAACTATTGATGAGATATGTGAGTTAATTGCAAAAAGAGGTGGCTTAACCGACACCAAAGTTAGAAAATGGTAACACTATAGCCTAAAGATCAGAACAAGATTGAGGAGGCACTCATCAAAACAATGATCAACTTCAAATATGCACTTGTGCAATTTGATGAAAAATGCCAAAAGAATTACATGACAGATTATCTTCCAGATGGACTTATGCATTAAAGAATGAGAAGGAGATAAGGGAAGAGTCCTAGTTTCTTTTATGCCTCCCGAATCCAAAATGGAAGAAATAAAGGAGATGATGGAGAAATATGCACATGATTTCTCACCCAAGTTGAGAGCTTACAAGGTTCTAGAGGGAAAACTTATAGAGCTAGAGTAAGAAAGTAACAAAATTTGGAGTAAAATACTCAATAGACCTACTGAGGAAACAAGCCCTAACAGAGGATTACCTCGCACAAATAGGCCACACAATAATGACTCTCTGGCTAAACCTAGCCTAGAGAATATCCATATAAATGACACAAAGGATGTCACTACAATAGAATTGGAAAAATAAGCCAATAAGGATATGGATGTTGCCGATGAAACATGGTCAGATAATACTGTTATTGACATCACTGATGATCCTGCAAATGAGGTAAAGGGAGATGAAGATATTACTATTACATCTTATCACCCCAAGGATCAAGATACATCTATTGATTCTGCACAAGTAAACATACTAGGCCAAATGCCATTATTGATTCAAACAATCAATATAATCTCACAAAAGGATAAGACCCCCAAGCCCGATGCAAGCTTACCTGAGGATTTAGGGGAAGGAGAAAAGAAAGACACAACCGATGACCAGAATGTCATCGGAGGGGATAAAAATGTAATAGGTGAAGATATCAAAAAAAAAGATGGAGATCAAGCATAAAAAGATGCACAAATGAAAAATACAGATGAAGTACAAAAGGATAACGGTGAAGGAGACAAAACCAAAGATGCCACTCTGAAGAACATTGAAGTAGATGTTGTAGTTACACTAAAGGTTGATGAGGAGATGTCCACACACAACTGAAAGGAAAACCCCAAGTAGTAGGAAAAAGGTACAACACCACCAAAACAATCCTCCAACACATCAGACCAATCAGAGAAACTTGCAATGGTTTTGCATACAGGTACATCACAAAAGAAGAAGAAAACCAAGAAGAGTAAGTTGGAGGTCACACTTGATGAAATAATTGAAATACCAAAGTGTTATCCAACCACATTGGACTATGAATCTCTTATAGAATATGGAGAGCTCTATCAAAGGAAAGCACTACAGGAAAAGCTTAGAAAAGAACACAAAGATTCTCTAGTGCTGGAAAATACAAGATATATCTTACAACAGATAGTTCCTGACATTGATTTTGATCACAATGTCCCCATTTTGGATCAACTTTCCGCTCTTATAGAAGCAATCACAAATCAAAATGTGGATGCAAAAAAGGCTATTGAAGAATGAGTAGAACAAAAGTTCCAATACAAATTGATAGAAAAGATCAGCCGAGAAGTGGAAGAAAATTAGGTAAAGATTTCATAACTAACAAATGAATTAGATTCAATCATTACTGAAGCTATTTCCTTAATTCAGAAGCTATGAACTTTGGAGAAATTCACTAAGGATAATAGTGATAAGATAGCTAAGATCGATTCTGATCTAACCGCAAGTGCTAAAGTCTAACCATAGATGAAAATGTAATAAAATTGCACTATGAGAAGATAATTGAAATCAAAAGGTTAAAAAAAGAACTTTGGGAAGCAGGATCACAATTCAGAGAAGAGGTTACCAAGCTACAGGCTCAACTTTTACCGAACCTCACACTTTTGCAACAACACATAATTTTGGAAAGACATCTAATTGCCACCCCCAAGATGTCTATAGCATACATCATCTACGACATGCATGCTAGGATTACACTAGAGCATATGACTCTTGAGAATCTAAAGGAGAAACGAGAGAAGATGATGGAGGAAATGAAGACCTCTCACTCTCATATTTTTGATCAGCTATAGGTATACACCTTTTCTCTTACTATCAAAAAAGGTGGAAAAGGAAAATGATATGTACAATATATATATAGCACAAAGGGAAAAGACAAGGTAAAAAGGAAGAAATAGTTTAAAGATATAAAGACAAGTGTACATACACATATACTATACTATACCGACATATGCATAGGGGGAGTCATGAAATGACTAAGTAATATACATGGTGTACATACTACAAACATTTTTAGTATTTTGCACATATCAATTTTTGATACTAATGTCAAAGGGGGATATTGATGACATATATTTTGCCATTAGTATGCAAAGAGAAATTTTTTTTTGAACCATTGGTTACACTACACTGAAAGACATGTTTTAGTTCAGACCAAAAGTGCTAAATAAAGAGAAACCCAATGACACAAGTTTTACAGTGTAAACTGAAAGTGCAACCTGAACATGATACAGAGGAACCCGACAAGAAGGTTACACTATAAACCGAAGAGCAGGAAAGAGAGGAACTTGATAGAGAAAGGGAACCCAACAGAAAGTTCAAAAAAGGAACATTGAAAGACTTTCAGAGCAACCCAAGCACCAGACACCGAAAGTTAGTTATATCCTGAGAAAAGTGGATCTGACTTCCACGCCAATTAAAATAGTTATCCTTTATATTTAGAGTTTAGATTTGTTTTAAAACCATTTCTTGAGGAACAAGAAAGATAATTTTAATTGTTTTAATCAGTCAAACTGATTAAAAACATGCAAACTAGGAGATCAAGGTCAAGTTGTAAACCTTTGATCATAGAGTTAAGTTTATAATACGTGAAACTAAAAAGGTTAAATCTATTGTATAAATAGATGTGTAATCATTCATTTAAAAATGATGTGAGGATTAATGTAGCCAACAAGAACATATATGGATTAGACTAAGAGTTTCAAGAAGCAGAACAACAAAAGATGAATTTGGTTATCAAGAACCAAGAACCAAGGCTACTGAGAAACATAGGTATTAATCAATCACACTAGGTGATACTTTGTACATGTTAGGATTGGATTATACTAAGAGGGGGGTGAATCAGTATAATAACACTTTATTAAATTATTCAACCAATTAAATATTAATCATACACTTGCAGTAAAGAAAAGAACATAAGAAAATGACATAGTACTCATAACGCCATATTTTGTTTTCAAGGAAACCCTGACCAAGGGAAAACTCCAATGGGGATGGTACCCACAGGCATGTACTAAAGTATAATGTCCCTATAAGGAGACCTAGCCCTGTTAGGAGATGAATATTACATAGTATATTTCCTTGTTAGAGGAATAACAACCCTGTTAAAGGTTCACAACACCTTGTTAGGGGCCAACTAGGCTTACAACTCTTACAATATATTTTAGGTTTACAAAGTGTTCTCAGTCATGAACAAAACAAGCAAGACTGATGCTTAGATAGTTCCTTTATAGATCTCCAATGATCTTTGCCATTCTCTACTCTGCTATTCGATCAAAAACTCAACCAACTACCCAACTTAACCATTTCAATCTTTATCAAAAAGATCTTACATATATATCTCTCAACTTTACAAATTTGGATCTTAGTATGAATATTATAGATATTACAAAGTTGGCCTTCAATACAAAATACATTAAATATAGTAAACACTAAATACATAGTTAGTGCTCTTACATAGTCAATGTGGAGGTTATCAAAAACCAAAATGCAACTTTGATTTTCTGGAGTCTAAGCCATACTCCCTCAATCTTTGCTACTGTCAAACTGCTCTGTTTCGCTATTATGTTGCAGTTTGTCTATCTTCAATTCTGTCTAACTCATTGTAGATTGAACCAAAACAAAATTGATCTTAGGTGGAGGTCATACATACCCCATATCATCTTCTTCTAAGCTCACTTTCCCTAAATCATCAATCTCGATCTTCGACACCCAAAACACTTTTGTATCTTTGCTTCTACACTTAGTCAATTTTTGAATCACCAAAAATTATCTTTTCTGGAATCAGTCTGAAACCCAGATGTGTTTCCATAAATGAAAACCAAAAATTAAATCACATTTACACAAAAATTATTACTTTCCAACAATCTCTCCCTTTGGTATTGATGGCAACACTTGTCAAAAAATGAATAAGTGTTCCAACAAATCTGTCTCCTCTATAATATTTCTTTTTCTTTTCTCTTTTCTTTTCTTCTCTATATAATATCTATATATGTGTATTTTATTCTCTTCTCCCCTTTTGACAACAATGACAAAGGTGCATATAGAGCAAAAGGTTTAATTCTTGCTCACTAGTTTCAAAATATCTTGAAAGGAATCTTCCAAGATCTTCACTTCTGTAGTCCATGTCTTGAAAAAAATTTGGCTAATGTGAATTAATCCATTTAGTGCAAATGATGTGGTCTTATCTTCTTTCAATTCTATGGGAAAAGATTTATCCAGTGAATCTGTCACTTTCTCCAAGTCTGAGAGATGAACCCCAAGTATTGATAACTTAGGAGTAATAAAACTTTTTAGCAAATTGAATCTTGTCAATACTCTCCCTTTCTCATTATCTATTACACTGAGTTTATCCAAAATCCTTGTGACTTCTTTGTCTATCTCTATTGTGGATTGTGAAGATGTTTCATAACCATCCATCATATTATTTAGAGTTGCCCTCTCTTTGGAAATATTGTCTTCTACATTTTGAATATGCCTTATTGGATTCATGCAATAACTGAACAATTTTATCCCATGTCCAATGTAGCTTCTTGCATTTGTCAAGAAAGTCTTCACATTGCCTAAATCCCATGTTATAGATTTGCAGGCTGCTGTTAGCTTCTTCTCTGAGTAGGTCTTCTCTACCTTTTCTTCTGCTATCTTCAGTAGGTTTTCATAGTGCCCATCGAATTCAATTTGTTTACAGTATCAATTGCTCTTGTGATGAATTTTTCCTTCTTGTCTCCTTTTTGTTCTGACCTTTCCTTTTCTTTTTTCAAAGAAGTAAATGCCAATTTTTCTAGCTCTAGTTCATCCATGATGTCAACATTTACATCACTGCTTGCCAACAATGAAATGGATGATGTGTTTACCTCTTTCTTTTCATCCTCTTTCTGATCTGTCTTCTTTTCTTCTTCCTTTTTATCTTCTTCCTTCTTCTATTCCTCTTCCATTTTCTATTTCTCTTCCTTCTTTTGTTCTGCCTCATCTACCACAAAAGTATCCATATTCCCTAAAAAAAGGTCCTTCTCATCTTGAGATGTGTCAAGAGTTACTGCTACACCAGAAACATAGAAATCTGGTGATGGATCTTCTTCGCTCTTCTCAGTAGATGTCTCTGTTGCCTTAGGTATCTCACCCATTCCCAATTGTGTGGGTGATGTGGTCTTAGGAGGTGAGGGTTTTCTAGAAGTAGTACTCATCAGTATCTTCTCTAGTTCCTTCTGAGTTTCCTCAGTGACTTTATCATATTTCCTCACCATGCTTCTCAATAATCTCACCTTGGTCCTTAGTAGAGGTTTTAGTTCCTTGTAAATTATGTCCCTTTCTTGAACTGATATCATAGGCAGCATGTTATCTATTTCTTGGTTTCTGATTGTATCATCTTCAATTTGTGCAACATGTTTTCTTATTTCCAATCTCCCATAAAGGTCTATGGGTATGCTTCCTTTAATCTTTAATAGTGTCTTCTTTAAAGTAAGTAGGTGCTCTATCATAATGTCTTCAATTTTAAGTTTGTCTGCTTCTTCATGCCTGTCATAGTATTTGTCAATTGTGACCAATTTATCTTGTTCTATTGCTCTCTTTTCTATCATCTTCATGTCAAGCTTCCACAATTGCTTCTCTATTTTCTTCTCTTCTCTTGCTATGCTATGCTCTTTAGGTGATGTATGCATGCTTGATCTTGTTACTCTGGAAGTGATATTTTCAGTTTGTGTTGTTACCTGTTGAGGAGGAGGTGGGCTGCCTACCATAATTACTTTAGGAGTGGGAGGGGCTGAAGTACTTCCACTTGCAGGTTCAAGTGACCTTTCTGCCATCTTCTTTTTGAATTCTTTAAGTTCCTCTTATGTCAATCCTACTTTAACTCTGCAATCATGTACAAGATTTTCTATCTTTCTCTTCCTCAAACCTCTAGTCTATTTTTCTCTCACTTTTGCTGAATTTTCTTCATAAGTTCCCCATCTTTCCTCTGTTGTGTCAATCTCTGATGCAAGGACATGTTCTACTTGCATGGTAAGCACTTCAGAACTCACTTCATAACCCATGGGGTAACACCATTTCTTCCTGGGTATGACTGCTTCAAAGCACACACAATTAGTTTCAACCATGAAACAGATTGTATCTTTATATTTCTCTACAATGTCTTCATGTATTTTGTACCTTGTCTTCATTTTTCTCTGTAGTATCTTGATCATACCAAATAATTCACCATCAACCCAATTAGCATTCTGTCTTTTGTAGCTCTGTGAAATCAATATGCAAGTGGGTATTCCAGACTTCCAACCAATAGGATGTAAACCAGGAAACTTGTGCTCAATATGAATGAACATATGCATCAACAATGAACCAAATCTGAAGGTTTTTGATTTTTCCTTCTTCACAAGCTTTACATTCTCAAGGAATTGATGTGCCAGAACTTTGCATAGATTATACTGTACATTTTCTTTCACCATTCTCCATGCCATCATGATGACTCTAACAGATACTGAATTAGGTCTGCTACTGTAGTAGAAATTGTACCCAAGTATCATCGCAATCAATCTTACATCTTGCTGAAAGATGTCATTTACTCTCATTTCCCATCTATCCCATTTGGAATGAGTTAGGGTTTCAACTTCTTTCTTCACATGTTTCTCCGTAATTGGAATGACTCCAGTGTTGTCCAATCCAATGATTTCATGGATTAGGTCACTACAAATCTTCATAGGTTGATCACCAATCCAGATAAACTGATCATGAACCCTACTTAACAGTATTTTGAACCATTCATCTTCATCAAATTCACATAAATCTAGAATTTTCATTATTCTCAGTTGATTAATATGTTGGTATTCTTCTCTCATGACTCCATTATCAGTCATATGCTCCATCTTAGTTGATATATCATCAATTCCTAGTATGTCATACTTACAATGTATGTAAGCCCTAATATCTTCTACGTGTAACACACCATACAAGGTTTGGGAAAATGATCCCTCTGTATCCTCTTCACATGATTTGAATGGATGTTTCTTAAAATTATACATAGGTCTATCTATAACATCAAAAATAATAGGTGCATCTATGGTTAGATGATGTAAAATACCTTTCTTTCGCTGAATTATGATTTTATCCTTTAATCGATCACGCACGACCAATGTAGAATAATTTGAACTTCTCTACTCTATGATTTCCTTAGCTTTCTCTTCATCAAATGGTAAATAGATAAGTCATTTAGTGGTGCTTTATTCAAGTTAAGTTATGAATTTCACTTTCACTTAAAACTGTCTAGTCGATTGTTAGATCTCGCGAACAAAATATGTGTGTCGGCTGATGTTGCACTCTTAGATGTATACTTCATGATGTCATCCAAGCTTATACCCAAGCTTGCATGAGCTAAATCCATGAATTTTGGGTTAGGATATATTATTTTTTCTGTATCCAATGTTCCCCCTAAGGTCATGATCAACCAATTAGGTTGATTTTGTCTTGCTACCATCAGGAAAAGACTAAGTAGCCTCTACTGACTCTCCCTGAACTGATGTCTCACTAGTTTCTTTTATCTTCTATATCTTACCAGTGTTTCTATCTTCTACCTTCTTGAAACAACTTTCAAAATCACTCTTCACATCTGCAACACTCGTACCAATATCATTTCCATTATTCTATGAATTCATAGGAGGTGGTACTCTTCTGTTGTCTGATCCATTATACCTGCAAAATTTTGCTATATGTCCTAGATTATTGCATTTGTAACATATAGGAGGTCTTCTTTCCCGATTGACTTGCAGCTTACAATATTTCACAATGTGTCCAATGTTATTACATTTGTAGTAGGTAGGTTTGACTGTAGGTTCTCTTCCATTGTCTTGTCTATATCCTGATTGATTAGGTTTTCTGCATTCTGCTTTGTTGTGCCCATATCTATTATAGTTAAAACAATAACCAAAAAAAGTTCTAAAAGGGGCATTACCTCTACAATCTCTCTTCATGTGTCCAAATCTGTTGCAACCAAAGCATCTACCTCTGAATGGTCTGATCTATTCTTTAGGCTCTTCAATAGAAGGTTTCTCAACATCAATCTTCTCATTTGATTTCTCTTCCTGATTCTTTGAACATTTAGCTTCATTGAAGCCAATACCAGTCATATCACCTTTAGGTTTCTATTTGTCTCTCTATTCATCAATCAAGTCACTACTAGTGTGAAGTTTTTCAATGTGATTCTTTGCTTCAACAAGTTCACCTTTTATAATGTGATTATATTTCTCCATTTCCAAATACTTGTTCTTGTATTTGTCAGCCTCATTCTTCATTTGATCTAATGCACTATTTAAAGCTTCTTCAACTTTCTCCTTTACATCCTTCTATACCTATATTTGTTTAGCCATAGTCTCATTTTCAAGTTTCAAAGTTTCATTCTCTTCTTTTAGTTGCTTCACCTTATCTGAACTGTCTTCATCCAAATTGAACCACAAGATCTTGTCTTTGATTTCTGGAAAGCTCAAGTTGATCTTTGAGTTTCTTTATGAATTTCTCATCTCTTCACATGTTGAATCTCAATTCTCGATTCTCTGCTTTTGATTTATCAAGGTCTTCAAGTGCAACATCAAATTTCTCTTGCAAACTGTCCAAATCCATTATGATCTCCCTCAAGCTGTTAGACTTTCTCTCCAAGGGCCAAAAGCTCTGATACCAATTGTTAGGATTGGATTATACTAAGAGGGGGGGGGGTGAATCAGTATAATAGCACTTTATTAAATTCTTCAACCAATTAAATATTAATCATACACTTGCAGTAAAGAAAAGAACATAAGAAAATGACACAGTACTCATAACACCATATTTTGTTTTCAAGGAAACCCTGGCCAAGGGAAAACCCCGGTGAGGATGGTACCCATAGGCATGTACTAAAATATAATGTTCCTGTAAGGAGACCTAGCCCTGTTAGGAGCAGAATATTGCATAGTAAATTTCCTTGTTAGAGGAATAACAATCCTGTTAAAGGTTCACAACACCCTGTTATGGGCCAACTAAGCTTACAACTCTTACAATATATTTTAGGTTTACAAAGTGTTCTTAGTCATGAAAAAAATAAGCAACACTGGTGCTTAGATAGTTCCTTTATAGTTCTCTAATGATATCTGCCATTCTATGCTCTACTATTCACTCAAAAACTCAACCAACTGTCCAACTTAACCATTTCAATCTTTATCAAAAAGATCTTACATATATATATTGTCATGCCCAGATTTCCATAGGCAAAAACACAACTAATTTTTTTTTAAAAGTATTAACATATATATCTGTGAAAAGTGTATAGCTCACTAAGAATTCTTCCAAACACATTTTACAATAGTAGTAAAAACACTAGTATGGATATTTTATCACAAGCACATAAATAAACAATGAACATTACTCTTTCTACAATTTACAGTTACAATCGAAGAGATACATCATTAAGCATTTCTTTTTTTTTAACAACTTGGAAGCATGTTACTCCTTACACACACAACAAAAATTTACAAGGAGACTCTAACTTACAAGGTCTTACAAGAAGAAATAGATGAGACAAAGACTAATATTACATTTTTACA
>MU225832.1:2276954-2311460 GCA_018584345.1 Thuja plicata | reverse complement strand
CTTTAGAAACATGCATTCTTTCCAGTTTCTCTTTAGTCATTTTAGTTTCTTGAATAAGAAGAATATCAGGTTTACTATCTCTAACCATATTCCTAAGAACATCCTATTTGTGGAGGCTATTTAGCCCTCTTATATTCCAAGAGATGACTTTCATCTTAAATACTTGGGGACATATTTTGGGGATGGTACATTGTTTTCCATCCATGATATTCTATTTTGCTTCCTGTTCTCTTTTCTTCTTTTGTGATTCCCTTCCTTTCTTACTCTTAGGACTACTGACATTAGCCTTCATTTGTCTTCTAGTTTGAACTCCCCTAGGATGTGATTTTCTTGTTTTTTTGTCGATTCACATGAATTACTGTTGTTTTGGTCTCCTTTTTTGCCAGAAGATTTGTTGGAGCTTTTATGGTTCTTGACCTGTGACCAAGGAGCTTCTTGACTGACCATGTCTGAATTCAAGAAAGACTGGGTTTTCTTCACCCCACAAATCAACAATGGGGGAAAGAGAGTCATCCTCACTGTCTTCTAAAGAGGTCCCGTTGGGATCAATTTCCCCACTAATTCTGACATTGGGAATGGGAGGCCCAGTAGAAGATGGAGGAATGTTTTCTAAGCTAATCAATATGGTTGCAATATTAGAATCTTCTAATCCCTTTAGCTTAGACTGACACTATTCTTGACAAGATTCAGTGATAACTTGATCAGACTCATTCTTTTTATTCAAAGTGTTTAGGTTTTCTATTTGCATCATTGCTTCTGATTCATTGGTAGGTTGATCTAGATTAGTTTGGATTGCTGGAATAACCTTAGACTAATTAGTATTCTCCTTTTCTTTACTGTTCTCCTAAAGATCATGATTGGTATTATCTAAAGAACTTACAACAGTATTGTTTTTCTATTTCCATACCTTTTTAGGTTCCCTTTTTTGTTCTTCTTTTTCCTTTATTTTTTTAATCGGGCAATGTTTAGCCTAGTGACCAACTTTTTTGGAAGAAAAACAATCAAAAGGAAGTGATTCATATTCAATAGATGGATATACTTACCCATTTTGGAATTGATAGTAATGACCTCTAGGAGATCCATCTAATGGTGTATTTTCACACATATTCTAGCATAGACTAATCTAGATCTAGCAGCCATCATCAGATCAATTGACAGTAGTTCCCCAAATGCACTTGCTAGTCCAACAAAAACATCCTCGTGTCAGTATTCCATTGGTAGACTGGGTAATCTCACCCAAACTGGGGTTGTCTCAAATATCTTTGCATTTAGATCCAAAATTTTTACCCATTTTTGAAGAGCCAACGATGATTTTCCAAACATCCAAGGTCCTCCACATAGCACCTTAGATAAATCTTCCATATTTGAGAAAACAAATGAGAAAACCCCTTTGGCATTGCTGCTATGTCTACTTGTCCCTTGAGTTTCCATTTTCGATAGGTAAACTCCCTAACAATCTGAATATTAGGTCTTGTCCCTATTAAATTACCGACCAGAGTAAGAGCCATCAAGGACACAGTATGGTCGACAAGGGGATCAGGGATTGTTATGCCAAAATAGCCCTTGCTGGTATCTGAGGTATTGATATTTTTGGAAAAGAGGATTTTCCTAACGGTTTGATCCCAAATAGCAACAACCAACTTCCTTTGTGAAGACTCCTATTTAGGGCTTGAACATTTGGATCATTCAAGGCACCTTTAGATGAGCATTCTGGCCTACCATCTCGAAAGGGAGGATCCTTGACATCATCTGAATATTTTGTGGAGTCCTCCTCTATTGATCCTCCCACAACCTACTGATCGCCTGCAACAGCAAACTCTAGGATTCCTCTAGCATCACAGTTCCCACCATCGTGAGAATTCAAATTCCTTCCTGCTCACCCTTTCTCTCCAGCTCCCACTCCTGCTCCTTCCATCCTTTTTCTTAAGTAGAAAGGAACTCTATGATTACAAATTTATGTTCCAACTTTCTTTTTACTTTTTCATGACTTAGGATTTCATAAGGTTTAACATGCTTAGTTGTGAGATGATCCAATGCTTTCTATCCAATACTAGACAAATGCAGCTTCATCCTACTTAACCATGTAGAGGAGTTGTCCTTGGTGAACTTAGGTGCTTCCTTCTTATACATCTTTAGATCTTTTCCCTAAAATGTTAAGCCTTCACAATTAGGGAATCAATGCTCTAATAATAATGTTTAATATAGGGTGAATTACTGAGAGGGGAGGGGTGAATCAGTAATCATAATTTTTTTTTCAACCACTTTACTCTTTATGCACAAAATTATTCAACATCAACTAACATAAGTAAAACTTTTAATACATACATCCACAAGTAATCAACCACACAATGTTAACACTATATTTATCTTATGGAAACCCAAATGGGAAAAAACCATGGTGTGAGATGATACCCACAAAATCTGTACTCTTTTGGAATACACCCTATTAGGAGCTTACCCTATTAAAGGTTTACAAAACACTTTTAGGTGTTTCCCCAGTTAAGGGATTTCCCTTTAGATCTGTTGGGATATTTTCCCTGTTAGGAGAATGCTTGTTAGAGGAATTAAAACATTCAATTATAATGCCACCTTGTTAGATGATTTACAATAAAGATCTATTAGGATCCACCTTATTAAGGGATTTCAGTGTTATAATGATTAGAAAGCAACATATACAATGATCTGTGAAAACTACACTACCTCTGCATAATCATATCCTTTTAAGCTCTAAAATACATCTCATACTATATACTCTTCCTTGGCTTGACCACACTTGATTCCTTCACTTTCTTTGTCACTGAATCCTTCTACAATTTGCAATCTGTAAATAAATTTTACTTCAACTTTCCAATATGTAGATTTACTTTCACCGACTTAAAATAAACCCTAGATTTGAGATATGAATGTTCATATCATCTTAGGTAAGATAAAATGTATCTAGACACTCATAAAAAATTTTCCTTTGACCGCGTTAACTTACATATAGATTTTACCTTGGTAGTTGAGCCATTTTCAAAAAATTGTTTGACCAAAAGAAACTTCTTGAAGAATCCTCCTCAAACTTCTCAAGTAAGTCCCAAAAATTAAAGAACTAACTTACCACTTCAAAAAAATCATCACTAATCCTATTTTCACATCAAATTCATTCACCGATCTAAAAATCTTCATAGCTTGTTCAAGAACTCTGTCTTGTTTACCTGTTCACTCTGTTAATACCACTTCCAGTCAATTGAACTAGTTCTACCAGTTAACATTATGAGTCACGCTAAAAAATATTGTACCTTTAAATTTTTGAAAATATATCCTATGGCCACTCCACCGAATAATTTACCTATTTGAGATAACATTCAAATAAGTTACAGTCTGTCACTAACTATTTTATGAGTTACCCAGTTTGAGTCCAATCAAACATAACCAGCTCAATTCTTCATATCAAGAGTCACGATGGAAAATTTAACATCACAAAACATGACATAACCTTCCATTAAAATAGAAACTTTAGAAACATACTAAAACTCATGATTCAATTTCACAATGTCTGGTAACATATTGGAAACACTAAGTCAATTAGTTGACATCAATGACAACCAAATAACTGATTCACCTATCATCAAAATTGTACCAATCTTCATTAATGCATCACTTAGCATCATTGCATTAGTTATGATAACACCACACCCCTCTTATCACTGGTGACAAAGTTCATTGGGTCTTGGACTCCAGATTTGCAAATGTTATAAGGTTTATTCGATGGTTTGCAACTAGTGACTAGAGGAAGACAAATATTTACCAAGGGTTCAATCTACAAATACTAATTCATAGAAAAATAATCAGTTACATTGATTGGAGGATAGATTTTATTGGAATTTTACATTTGTGATTATAATCAACATCAATTATATCATAAGATTGTGTCATATCATATTCACAAGGACAACAAAATTGTTAGAGTTTTAGGTGACTCTAAAACACACCCAAGATCAAATGAAATACCAATATAACTTCCACAAGATAATTTTAATATAATTGCAACAAGATTAAAGAATGTTAATATTTCTAATAGACATAATCATCTGGATTACATTAACATAACTGATAGCTTCATTTACAATATAGATGTGCTTTCTTATATAGGCAAGACAATAAGAGACTATGATAAAGGAGAAGATAAATTATCACCCACACAAGGTGGAATCACATGTCCACCAAATGTGGATCATCCTATATTATACAATGAAGTATGTGGAACATGCAGAGGATGATAATGTGATAAGTGCATTAAAGGTGGATTCAACACATAAAGTGGAATGTGATAACAACTATCACCACCTAAAGTGTAATTTATCCTACACTTTGTGTAAATAAAGGTCCAAACTCCTAGGTGTCTCAAATACAAACTAATATGTATGCAGTATCCTAAGTAAGCTTAAGTAAAGTGTAATTAGTGAATATTTAATCACCAATACCCCCCATAAGTGAAACTTAAGGGAATGTACTTAAAATCACAATACAAGATGGGTCTCGACTACTAGGCCATGTTAGATACCCATGTACAATGCAATGCAATGCAATCTCTCATAAGAGAAAAAATGGAGAAAACTATTGGCTTTTTTTGCCACCATTATCCCATTACAAATAATCAATTTGAGATATTTTTTATGGGCTAAATTTAGTGTGTTTTTGGAACAGGTGGTACAAACTATGCACTTTCTACACCAAGTCAATTATAATACAACACTAGTGTTTCCATCGGTGAGACAATCCTTGGTTGGGAAGAGTTATTTTTGTGTCTCTTTGATGGAGGCTGACAAAAAATAATGTGTGTTTTCTACATCAACAAGATTTGCAACAATCAATAAGAGTTTTTTTGACTCTCTTTGATATAACTAAGGATACCCATCAGGGAGAGATATTTATTGTCTCTTCGATGGGCTTTCCGTAAGACACAGGGTCCAGTTTCTTTGTCAATGAGACACATAATTGTGGGAGGGAGTTCTTCTCAGGTCTCTCCAATAGACAAACATGATCACATTAGGGTGACATTTTTTCACACTTGAAAATATTTTTTACCAGTGATTGTGATGTTCTTGAGGACTAAAAATTCAATGTTGAGCCACTTTTTTGCCTTGTACATGTGACACTAGTGCATCCATTCCTATTTAACACTTGTAGGGGTATGGAATGTCTTTTCCATCTACTGGATGTACTCATTTGGGCCTCTTTTTGTCACTTCTATGAATCAAATATGTACACATGGAGATAATTTTGTGATATTATTTATTTGACCTGCTATACTACAACTTAACTCCAGTATGATTGGAGTTTGAACCCAACTGCTATAATCAGAGCTATGATGACTCTTTTAAAAGTAATCTTGTATCATAATTCTTGGTTATCCTTTGTTCTTTTGTACTAGATAAGGATCTGCAACTGTAAATTTTCTTTTGGCATATGTCAATGAAATCTTTACGTTACCGTTTCTTACATTCAAAAACTTGTGCATGTTTTCTTTCCTTGTTTGAATGATTCTTTCTTGTTTCAACTTGTATGTTGTGTTAGATCTTATTGTGGTTGTTGTACTATGAAAATCATCTTTCCTTGCAACATCTATTAAGTTGTAACCTTCATATTTGTTTCTAGAATAGGATTGTGTAGACACCTAAATTTGATTAGCAAATTTAATTAAATTTAGTCATCTTACTCGCATTATTGATTAAATATTTATGTGTAATTTAATTAATTAAATTTTTTTTGGCAAAAAGTGATGAAGCACTTATATAATATATAAATAAAAAACTAGTTTAGGAGGCTCCTCGGAGAAAGAACTGGTAAGAAAACTCTGTTTCCTCGCCCAGTTACAAAATGATAAATTTAAAAAAAAAAAAAAAAAACCATCATCCACAATCAAGTGTGAATGAGTCAATGTTATTTAATTAATTAAGGTTAGCCTTCTAGCCAAATTAATTCAATTAATTAGCTATAGTCCAATTAATCTAATGACAACCCATAACCATTTAATTAATTAAATCCCCCTTCCTCTATTAATTTAAATAAATACCTTTATCTATTTAAATTAATTCAAAAATCTATTTTTCCTCCATTTGTGAATTAAATCACCTAAATTTGATTAGAAAATTTAATTAAATTTAGTCATCTTACTTGCATTATCGATTAAATAATTATGTGTTATTTAATTAATTAATGTTAGCCTTCTAGCCAAATCAATTCAATTAATTAGCTATAGTCTAATGAATCTAATGACAACCCATAACCATTTAATTAATTAAATCCCTCTTCCTTTATTAATTTAAATAAATACCTTTACCTATTTAAATTAATTCAAAAATACCCTTTTCCTCCATTTGTGAATTAAATAATACATTTAATTAAATTTGAGCACATGACTCCTAACTTTAACCACCTTCTAACCAACCCTCTAACTACCTAACCCATGGTTCTAACACAAACCAACCCATTCACACATACTAATCTCCAATTAATTAGTTAATTACTATTAACTAGCTAATTTACCCTCCACTCATTCTCTCTCCTCCCATCACATCCTCCTACTTTTCCCACTTGCCCACTAATTAATCATAATCTTCCACCTAATCACTCACTAATCATTTGTACAATCCTAATAAAATAAATTAAGAACTCCAAAGTCAAACCTCAACTCCTATCCCAAACCACATGTCATAAATTCTTCCTTAAATGCACTTACATCCTCTTACATATTTGTCCCCTTTTTCCACTTCCCAAAATGGTCACATTCCTCCAAATTTGACCTTTGAAATTTGAGACAAGATGTGCCTTTGTGTAATATATTCCCCAACCCCCATATCCTCCCATCCTCTCTCCTTGTAACACTTGTCACAAGGCTATGAGTTTGAAGAAGCACAATCCACGTGCTCACCTCCAAATACATCTTGACCATTCCTCAAATTTGCATCTCAACCATTCATTTCACCTCCTCTTTGCTTATAAATTGAAGGCTCTTTTCCTTCATTTTTCATCTACCTTTTATGCAATATCATAATGCCCATTTGATATTCAAAAGAAAGTCATAACCTCATAATGCCAAAATCCCTTCAAAATCAAATCCTTTGAAGCTTTAGCAATTTCATCCTTTGAGCACACATATCCAATCTTGGACAAATCCACACATCAAAAAGGCTTCATGAATTAAGGAGGTTTACATATTATTAGGCTCTTTTGGTGATTTTAGTCTTTCTTTTGTCTAATCTAGATGTTGTTTTAATAGTTTAGTTTGAACGTTTTAACTTGTTTATTGCATTCCTATTTGAACTCACACTTTTAATGCACACATTCTGGCATGCTCGGTGGGACCCACTTCAAGGGTCATTTTCTTTATCTTCATCAAAACTAACATTTTTTTTATTTGAGTGTTTTCTTGCAAGAATTTCATTGTTTGTAGGTCAAAATAGGGAAGAACAAATGGTTGCATTCCCAGTGGTATTTTTAATTTTTACACTAACAAAATTTAAAAATTGGTGGGATCATGGGCATGGAAGGTGGGAATGCGTGCAGAGTCTGCGGGATCATGATCTCGCCGACTTTCCCTGTGTAGCCCGACCGAGACCTTCTTTCTTCTATTTCTCTATCTTTTTCTTTCTTCTTACTAGTCGACAGGAAGGAGGTTTGACTATGCGAGAACGCTGTCTGATGTTTGTGATGAACTATAATTGATTGAATGTTAGAAGATGTTAAGTTGATGATCACCAAGCTGCAGAAAGTTAATGCAAGACATTAAATCAGTTAATGTATTGTATTTTCATTGATGTCAACTTGATATAATTTGATTGGTTATATACATAGTTTTAAAGACTTCAAAGAACCAAAGAGATAAAGGTTATGCTATCAGTAATCATAAAAGTGCAGTATGCACTAAGTGACTACAAACACCGATGGACAATGCACCCCGACAGATAGAGAAACCTGAGAGAAAAGTCATAGTGATACCTGAGCAAGCATTACCGACAAGCATAACCATAGTGTTACCCGATGGATAGACAACCCCGACAGACAGAAAACCCTGATGGACAAAGATGCCTGAGGAGAACTGAAGTCAAGACCGAGCTAACAAGGAGTTAAACATCGAAAAGAACTAAAGTTTAGAAATGACAAAATACTTAGTTGGCAAGAGCTAAAGATGGACTTAACTGGTTATTTACATTGTTTTCATTGAAAAGTTAAAAGCCAGAGATAAATGAGAGTTTTAAAGCTATTTTATTTCAGTTGTCAAAGAGAAATCTATGACATAAAACTGAATAAAACTTTAAAGCAAGAAAGGTGAGAATTGTGGATCACTCCAAGAAATGGTGAAATTATGTCTATAAAGAGACAAACTAATTCATTATGAATTAGGGGAGTGAATAGAGAAGAGGATGCTGAAGAGAAACTAATGAAGAAAGAAGTCTTCATACAATACTAATCAAACAAGCTAAAGATTTCTGCAGACACCGAGCAACAAAGAAGCACAACATTGCCAATCAGAAAGAAGTGGAGCAAAGGTATTGAAAGGAAAAATTTATCAGAAAGGTATTATGAGCTTACAATAGATTTGGACATCTGCAAGATTAAGTTGTTTATATGAACAAATCATATACTGTTTCAGTTTAACCATTGATTCAGAAAGTCTCTTAACCGAGCAAGATATAACAATCCTTTATATATTGAGATACATTCCAAGGAGTATCAAAAGGTTAATTCATGAAGATAGCATAGTGAAATGCCGGATATCAAGTGATTAACTATTCATGATAAATCCTCTAACAAGGTCACACTTAACAATGTGTTTGTAACCTTTAACAGGGTTGGCTCTTCACCGAGCTCACTTGGGAAGAGTGAAAATTTTGGGTTACCGGTCCCAAGTGGTTTTTCCCCTAATAGGGTTTCCATGTTGAAAATCCATGTGCCAAATGTGTTTATGAGTCATTGCTTTGATATTTTTCTTTACATATTACTAAAACATGATTGATCGGTAAACACTAAGTTATTTACTACATTTCGGTAAATGACAGACTGCTAATTGGTAAACATTAAGAATAAGGTTTACCAGTGAAATTTGAGAAATAATTATTTGTTAATATTATTTCAAGGAATACATCTTGTAGGAGTGAAGATAAATAGAGGCTTATAATTATGGTACTAAGTTTTTGGGTTGATTTATTGTAATATTTAAGGCTACTGATTCACCCCCCTCAGTTATTCTAACAATTGGTATTAGAGCTTGTGTTATTAGAAGGAAGGTTTAAAGACCTAAGCTAAAGATCACAAGATGAGAAAATGAGATGTGCTCAAGTTAAACAAAGAAAAATTTGCATCATGGAAAAGTAGGATAAGACGCCACCTATTATGTATTGGAAATGATGTTACTCAATACTTGGATACTAGATATGTGTTTCCTATAGGACCTCACACACTTGATCAATTAAGAGAAAAGCATGAGCATAATTCTATGATGATAGAACTTTCTTCCTCACTCTTCAATGTTGAATTTGAAGATGTCAAAACCTGCACCTCTGCAAAGAAAATGTGAGATAAATTAAAGTTGGTACATGGAGGAGATGCTAATGTACTAAGAGCTAAGGCAGAAAGCCTAAGAGGTAAATTTGATGACCTAAGGATGAAAGAAGGAGAAAATATCACTCAATATAGTTGCAGAATAAAAGAGGTAGTCGATGCTATTCGAGGAGTTGGAGGTGTACTTGAAGAAGAAATAGTGGTAAGTAAAATCCTAAGAACCTTACTACTTGTATATGCTATTAGAGTATCTGCTATATAATAAATGAGATCAGTATCAAACAACAATGTCATTATAGATAGCTTAGTTGTTAGACTTATTTCATTTGAGATGAATAACTTTGACAACAGTACCTTGCCATCTATTGATGCTGCATTCAAATCTTCTTTGAAAATAAGTAATTCCAGTCATAAACACACTATGAGAAATGATAGTGATGATCAAGAACTTGATGAGATTGAAGCATTAATGGCTAAAAGATTGTAGAGAGGCAAAGGTAGATACAAAAGTAAATTACCACTTGTATGTTTTAATTATAAAGAGATTGGACACTTTGTTGCTAGATGTCCTAACAAAAGAAAAGAAGACAGAAGCAGTGACATATCATATGAAAAGAAGTTTGATAGAAGTGACAACAGAGATTACCGAAGCAACTGACAATCTGACATAAGAGATACCCGAGACTACAAAGACAAATGGAAGAAAGCTTGTTACCTAGATGTGAACAGAGCTGGAGATACTGACACCGAATCTAATGAATATATTAAGATGGTATTTTTATCCATGAAGGATGATTTAGACAAAGAAGAAAGGTATGTTGAAACTGCACTCATATCTAAGGTTAGTAAGAATGATGTCTGGATTATAGATAGCGGCTTCACTCACCACATGACTGGTGATAAACAAAATTTTGAAAATTTTGAGTATTATAATGGTGGATTAGTGAGAATGGGTAATGACTCACCTTGTCCTATTGAAGGTAAAGGAACCATAATGTTGAATAACTTGATCAAATGTGAAAATGCATACTGGGTAAAAGGACTTAACTATAATCTATTGAGTGTTTCATAGCTGAATAACACAGGTCACCAAAATGCATTTGAGAACAAAAAGGCAAAGATCTTTAATGAATCAGGAAGGTTGATCGGAACTAGTGAACAAACAAAAGGTAACCTATTCTATCTTGATGATATAAATACCACTTGTTTAATGGCTAGAAACAAAGGCATATGGTTGTAGCATAAAATATTATGTCATGTAAACTTTGACAAAATGATTAAGATAAGCAATAAAAGGAAAGTAAGAGGCTTACCAAGCATGTCAAAGCCTGACCATATCATGTGTAAGAATTGTCAAAAAGGTAAAATGAAAAAGTCTAGTTTCAAGAGAAAAACCCATACATCTAATGCTATTCTAGAATTAGTCCATACTGATCTATGTGGACCCATGAGAACAAAGAATTACTATGGTGATAGATATTTCATTCTCTTTGTTGATGTTTACTCTAGAATGATGAAAGTTATGTTTTTAAAAGAAAAATCATAAGCATTCACGATGTTTAAATGGTACAAATCTATTATAGAAAAACAAAGTGGTAAGGAACTAAAATGCTTAAGATCATATAGAGGAGGAGAATTTGTTTTTGATGAATTCACTAACTTTTGCAATGAGCATGGAATTAAAAGATAGGTTTCTACACCAAGAACACTACAACAAAATGGGATTGCTGAAAGAAGAAATAGATCCATTGTTGATTGTGCAAGAATACTAATGATTGAATAAAGCATCACTCAAACATTTTGGAGGGAAGCTGTTAGTACTGCTGTCTACATATTGAACATAGTTCAATTGAATAAAGACACTAAAAAGACACCCCATCAGCTATGGTATGGATACACACCCAATGTAAGTTCAAAATTTTTGGAAGTCAATGTTATATTTTGAAAGATGATAGAAATGTAAAGCTTGAATCCAAAAGTGAAGAAGGAATATTTATAGGGTATTCCACCAAAAGAAAGGCTTATAAATGTCTTAAAAAGTCCTCTAACAAGATAATTGAAAGTGAAAATGTCAGAATAGATGAATATGCAGAGAAAAATGATGAGGAAAGCAGAAAAGAACCAGAAGACTACAACAAGTTTGTTTACAATGAAGAACTTGACACTCTACCCAAGCAACAGTGTATCACTCCCGAGTCAAGATGATGATCATAATGATGAACTAAGAACTGAACCAATACTTTCCAAGTATGTCAGAAAACACCATCCACATAATCATATCATAGGAGACAAGAAGGCTATAATGAGAACAAGATGTAAGTCACTAAACACTACATGTTTAATTTGTGAGTTTGAGCCTAAATATGTTAATACTACACTTGAAAATGAAGAATAGGTCAGTGCTATGAATGAAGAGAGAAAAAAGATTGAGAAGAACATAACATGAACATTAGTAGCTAGACCAGATGACAAGAATGTCATCGGTACCAAATGGATATTCAGAAACAAGCTGAATGAGAATGGAGAAGCCACCTGGAACAAAGCAAGGTTAGTATGAAAGGGGTATGCACAAGAAGAAGGTATTGACTATGGAGAAACCTTTGCACCCATTGATAGACTAGAAGGAGTCAGAATTTTACTTTCTTATGCTGCATTCAAAGGATTCAAGGTATACCAAATGGATGTCAAATCTGCATTCCTAAATGGAATACTAGAAGAAGAGGTATATGTTGAACTACCAGAAGGGTTTGTTAATCTTGACAAGAGAAACATGGTTTATAGACTACACAAAGCCTTGTATGGATTGAAACAAGCACCAAGAGCCTAGTATGAAAGACTTCATTCCTATCTCATAAGCATTGGATTTGTAAGAACAAGTGAAAATAACAATCTGTATTTAAAAGAAGATACTGATAATAATATTCTAATTGCTGAAATATTTGTTGATGACATCATATTTGGGGGTAGTGATATGCTATGTAAATATTTTGCTAATGAAATGAGAAAAGAGTTTGAGATGTCAATGTTTGGGGAGATCAAATTCTTTCTTGGTCTACAGATTCTTTGACAAGATACATGCATATATATCACACAATCCAAATACATCAAGGAAGTGCTAAAGATATTCAAGATGGAAGATTCCAAACCAGTTGAAACACTTATGGAAACCAAATGTAAGCTGACAAAGGAAGATAAGTCAAATGAGGTAAATAATACACTATATAGATCAATGATTGGCAAACTAATGTATGTTATTCATACTAGACCAGATATACCACATGCAGTTGGAATAGTTGTAAGATTCTCTACTAATCCCAAAGAATCACACATGACTGCTATCAAGAGAATTTTGAGATATCTAAAGAATACCAAAGACTATGGCTTATAGTATAAAAGAGAAGGAAAATTTGAGCTTCAAGTCTATACAGATGTTGATTAGGCTGGAAACTGAGATGACATGAAGAGCACAACTTGAGGAGAATTCTTCATGGGTGAAAGACTTGTCACATAGATTAGTAAGAAGCAAGGATGCATCTCACAATGTACTACAGAAGTAGAATATGTGGCTGTTGTTGCAAATTCCTCTAATATTGCATGGATCAAATAGTTATTAGAAGGTATGAATATGAAAGTTCTTGAACCAGTGATTATCTATTGTGATAATACCAGTGCAATAAAAATATCAAAGAATCCAGTCATGCATGCTAAGAAAAATCATATTGTTATCAAGTATCATTACTTAAGAGAACAAGTATAAGATAAAGAAGTGATACTGGAATATGTTCAATCCAAGGAACAATTAGCTGACATATTCACAAAGCCATTGCCTAAAGATACATTTGAGTACCTGAGAAAGAGACTAGGGGTCCGACCCTTGTCTATTAGTCAGTAAGCTGACTAGGAAGTTGCATTAGCCTACACAATCAGAAGATAATTCATGTTGATGCAAGTAAAGAGATGGACTGCAAAGATACATCTGTACATAGCAAGGTACTTATCTGCACCGAACACCAAAGATATTATTGGCTAATATAGAGCTATGTTGCTGATGGAAAGGGAAATTCAAGGAATATATTAAGTAAAGAGATATGACTTAGGAATTATTGTCAAAGGGAGAGAATATCAAGATGGGAGAGATGTAAAGATATGTAAAGAGATGTAAAGAGATGTAACCTGTAAGGGAGAGAATATCCAAAGGGAGAGATTACATATGAAATATCTAGAATGATTATCCTAAGGGAGAGATGACTTAAGGGAGAGAGTATATCTATTGTTGTCAAAGGAAAAAGAGATGATCAAGGAGAAGAATAGTCAAAGGGAGAGACAACATCAAAGAAGAGACATAATCAAAAGCTACTTCATCTATCTAGTGAAGGGAATGAAGATTCAATAAAGTACTTTGCAGGAAACAAATCTAAGCTATATGAGCTTACCGAGAGCCAGCCATTTGTATTGGTTATAGAACAATAGGTTTGGTAGATTGATGAACTACAACTAATATATTTTATATTGTGTTAGTAGTAATGTAGTGTGTTGCCATCAATGCCAAAGGGAGATATTGGTGAACTATAACTAATTGAATGTTTGAAGATGTTAAGTTGATGATCACCAAGTTGTAGAAAGTTAATGCAAGACATTAAATCAGTTAATGTATTGTATTGTAATTGATGTCAACTTGATATAATCTGATTGGTTATATACATAGTTTCAAAGACTTCAAAGAACCAGAGAGATAAAGGTTATGCTATCAGTAATACATAAAAGTTCAGTTTGCACTAAGTGACTACAAACACCGATGGAAAGTGCACCCCGATAGATAGAGAAACCCAAGAGAAAAGTCACAGTGATACTCAAGAAAGAAACCTGAGAAAGCATTACCGACGAGCGAAACTACAGTGTTACCTGACATACAGACAACCTTGACAGACAGAGATGCCCAAGGACAACTAAATTCAAGACCAAGCTAACAAGGAGTTAAACACTGAAAAGAACTAAAGTTCAGAAATGACAAAATACTTAGCTGGCAAGAGCTAAAGATGGAGTTAACTAGTTGTTTACATTGTTTTCATCAAAAAGTTAAAAGCTAGAGATAAGAGAGAGTTTTAAAGCTGTTTTATTCTAGTTGTTAAAGATAAATCTATGGGATAAAACTAAAGTAAAGCTTTAAATAAAGAAATGCAAGAATTATGGATCACGCCAAGAACAAGAAAGTCAAGGACTTAGAAATGGTAAAATTATGTCTATAAAGAGACAAACTAATTCATAATGAATTAGGGGAGTGAATAGAGAAGAAGATGCTGAAGAGAAACTGATGAATAAAGAAGTCTTCATATAGTACTGATCAGACAAGTTAAAGAATAGAGATAAAGATTTATGCGGACACCGAGCAATAGAGAAGCACAACATCACTGATAAGAAAGAAGTGGAGAAAAGGTATTGAAAGGAAACATTGATCAGAAAGGTATTATGAGATTACAATAGATATGAACATCTACAATATTAAGTTGTTTATATGAACAAATCATATATTGTTTCAGTTTAACCATTGATTTAGAAAGTCTCTTAACTGAGTAGGGTCTAACAATCCTTTATATATTGAGATACATCCCAAGGAGTATCAAAAGGTTAATTCATGAAGATAGCATAGTGAAATACCACATATCAAGTGATTAACTATTAGTGATAAATCCTCTAACAAGGTTGCACTTAACAATGTGTTTATAACCTTTAACAGGGTTGGATCTTCACTGAGCTCACTTTAGAAGAGTGAAAATTTTGGGTTATCGGTCCCAAGTGGTTTTTCCTCTAACAGGGTTTCCATATTAAAAATCCATGTGTCAAATGTGTTTATGATTCATTGCTTTGATTTTTTGCTTTACACATTACTAAAACAAGATTGATCGGTAAACACTAAGTTATTTACTGCATTTCAGTAAATGATAGACTGCTAATCAGTTAACATTAAGAATAAGGTTTAACAGTGAACTTTGAGCAGTAGTTATTTGTTAAGATTATTTCAAGGAATACATCTTGTAGGACTGAAGATAACTAGAGGCTTATAGTTGTGGTACTAAGTTTTTGGGTTGATTTATTGGAATATTTTTAAGGCCACTGATTCACCCACCCTCTCAGTTATTCTAACAATTTGTATGCCATAAAGCATTAAATTATGCCAGTTTAATAAACCTTCAAAATTTGTAACCTTGCGGGATCGTTGGTATGACCCGCAAGATCACTTTTTCCATAGTGGTTGTTTTCTATGTTTTGCAGGTCGGCGGGATTACAGGTACAGACAACAGGATCATTGTTTAATTTTTAAATAAAAAAAATTAACTCACTTTGATTTGGTGGTCTAAAATTGATATTGTATGTACTCACATAATCTCACACTTAGTTTTGGGCTCTACAACTGACATTAGTTAAAAATAGAACAAATAATTAAACATTTCAATTTGGGCTTAAGAATTGAACAAACAAATCAAACATTTCAATTTGGGCTTAAAAATTGAACAAGCAATCAAACATTTTAATTTGGGATTAATAATTGAATAAACAAATCAAACATTTCCTTTTGGGCTTTTAAAAATGAACAAGGCAATCAAACACTTTATTTTTATCTAAAATTGAACAAGGAAAATCAAAATATTTGGACTGAGATTAAAAAGAAAATCTTTGTGAGTTTTTTTATGTTTTAGGATGTGCAAAACATTTCCTAACTTGTTGGAAAATCAATCACGTGCTTGAAGTCTTTTTTTTCACTTGCACAAAATTTGTTACAACACAACCTCACATCATACACTATCCTCTCCCATTGACTCTTGTGGTCATTGGTGCAAGAGAAAAATGCTTGTGACTGCTCAAATTTTTTTATTTTTAGAGGGTCTACTATTTGAGGAAAAAAATATTACGGATGACCCAAGTGGGAACAAGGCAAAGCCAGCCACTTCTGACCCACTATAAACAAACACATTCTTGAGATTAAAGTCTCAAAGGGAATGGTCTCCTCTGGGGTCTATAGGACCTAAACAAAACTTATGATCCTATTGGCCCACTTATGGACCCAAAATTAAAAAAATTTAAAAATAAAACCCCCATACTTGCATGTCCTACTTTGATAAACATTTTCTCTCTAAGTTGCATGTTGAATTCTAGTAAATGGGAGAATAGGCCTTGAACCCCCTTGAACTGGTTCAGTCGGGTTTGATGATTTCACTAAGGTTCATCTAGGTTCAACCTAGTTCATAGGTTCAACTGATTTCAATGGTCTAGACAATTTGATCAGTTTGTGGTTTAATAAGTTCAATTAATTCATAAGGATCAACAGGTTTGGTAGTTCAATGAATTCAAGAATACAAGGCCGTAAAGCTTGATGCTTAATGTTTGTTGGCTCAAAAATACATGAATTAAGAGGTTTGATGTTAGTGAGCCCATGAATTGAACAATTTAAATAACCCACAGGCTCAGAGGTTTTAACAGTTTGAATATTCATAACCCCAAGGTTTTGAAATTTGAAATTTCAAAAATAGTTTTGTGAAATCTTTAATATCCTAGCAAAAGGAGAAAGCTAGAAAAGTTGAGGGCATGAATCTAAATCTCTCCAACTTATATTGGGCATCATAAATGTGTGTTGAATCTTGCTATAAAATTTCAACGGTATCTTAATAAAGTTTAAAACATGATATGGGATCAAGCTGCTTATATTTTCCTCAAAATTCCCACCAAGTGAGACATGCTAGTAATATGAATGATAGCACAAAAATAGAGATGCAGAGTATATGGCGGCATTGGAGAGGTCATTGTGGATTAATGCAACTGTTACAAGAAAGATTTTGAGTGTCTCAATATTTAGAAGGTACTCATAGATATTCCATCAACATCAGCCAAAAATGGTGGTGATAGTAAGAGTAGCGAATACTAATGCCAATATTGCTAGCAACAACAATACCATGCACAATCGGGCCAATGAGTAACCAGTTTCTATAAGGGAAGTATTACAAATTTCTACTTTATTAAGGGATTATCAAATGTATATGAAATTAAATCAAATTTTTTCTCAAGAGCAGCTCAACGTGGTGATCCATGTGTAAGTATTGGCATGAATAATGTTTATAGTTTTCAATGCAACCTCTAACCATGAATTTTCTGAAGACAAAAAAATTAGTCTCTGTACGGGGGGCATAAATCTCAATTCAATCGTTGGATTGTGATAAATTTTGGATATCTTTTAGGAAACCTAATTTTCTAAATCCTCACCGATGTGATTTACAGGAGTATGTCAAGTTTGTAAAATATGAATAACAAAATGTAGCATTGTCAAAACTGTCAACAACAGTCACACTGATTTGGAAATACTTAAGTTGGTTGATCAGAATCAAAGAGCATGAAGGATGAATACAAAAGTATGATGAAAAATATTGCATATTTATCACCTGACAGATATACTAAAATGAGAGATAAAATCAAGAAGTGCTATTTTATTCTTAAAATGTCATCATCATGATAGAGAAATATGCAAAAATTGGCACCTGGGTAATCGGTTAGGAAATACATTATTTTGAAGGCTATTTTATGGGAATAATTGTGTCATTGAGCTAAAAATTAAAGTCAAGGAGATATATGGAATACCTTGATATTAGTATTTTAATTCACCGGTGAGGTATTAAACATGGTAATAGAAAAAGGTGGAAAGGACTTTAAACTTTTTTAATAATTCCAAGAATCGGTTATAGGAACCGAAAGGTAATCATGAGATATTATTTAATGTAAAGGATTTTTCAGAAGGGAGGCTCTTTTTTTTAGAGAGAGAAAACTACAGGAAAAAATAATAACAGTCTCTTCATTTTCCATTATTTTTCTGTTTGCAAAAGGAAATTTTGATTTGTGGATTGAATGTAGTGTTGGGAAATAAATCAAATGCAAATTTTACCTATATGTAGCTTGTGCATTCTTTAGAATAAACATTTTGAAGGTCTTTATATTCATTTTCAATTCTTGTTTCACTATGCTAAGAAGAAAAGTAAATTAGAGTTTTGAGTCTGTGAATTTAGAGTAACCTGTTTCTTATAAAGCGACTGTTCATCTTTTATAATTTCTTTTCTTTGAATATGGGAGGCTGAATAGATGACCATTGCGACATTGCTCATTTCTCTTCTGATTCTTTAATCTAAAATTGCATTCATATCATATTGATGAATGAATGTCAGCTTTCCTTTGTGTCTTCTGGTTAAAGACATAACCAACAGTCCACTCTTTGAATATATTCTAAAAGGGAGTTGTACCTTTCAATTTAGAGGAAGGTTATCAATCCAATGATAACCTATCCAATTGTTAGTATCATTTGCACTTCCATCCAGGTATTGTGATTCATTTTGTGTTGATATTTTTGAAGTAAAAATTTGTTTACTAACAGCTACCATGAGGCCTTGTATGATTTATAAGATATCTTTGAACATATGCACTTACTAGACACGCCCTAGAGTAGTATCCTATCCATCCTAGGTTGTCAATGTGCTTGGTTCTAAATACATACTTTGTGTTTGATGTACATGATTCACTTAGACATCTTTTAAAAAAAAAAGTCAAAATCTCACCAAAATCAAACATTTACCAAGTCAAACACTTAGCCCAAATTCCTAGTCTAAAATCCCCCGTCTCTAAAATTTGGTCATCATAGTTTCATAATCACGTTCATACTAGCATCTTGTGTCATTTTCTTCTAGTATTGTCAGGTCCTCCATTTCTCCCCATATCCTAGGATATTAGAGTCATCTTCATCATTCCTCATCCCCTTTTCCATATTATTTGGAGTCAGTCCTTCCTCCTATCTTGAGCTTAATCTAGTATCCTAGTTTGAGCTTATTGTCCATCCTGATCTGAGATTTAATTTTTCCATCTTTCTTTCATCCCTATCCAACTCTTTAGTTGATCACCATGTCATAATCCTATTATGCTAAGTTTTGTACTCCTACCTTTTCTTCCACTTCTTCCCATTCCAATGATGATGACAGTCTTGTTGATCATGATGAGTACATTGAAAATCTTAGCAAGTTTTCTCCAAGCATCCAAAATCTAATCATTCCTCCACACTACCCCATCATGTCTCCATGCACACCCCCTTGAAATCCTTATCATACCTTTAACAAGGGAAATCCATTATTTCATTTAGCCATACCTCCTTCCTATGTTGTACTCGCATATTCCCCTCATACATCATTCATGCCTCAATCTTCTCCCATAGTCATATCCCAATCTCCACCTTTCCATGAAAATACTACTATCTATATTCCTAATCCAAATCCATCATCTCCTTATCCTACAACCCATTTTCCAATCTATAATCGTAGTCCTCCAGTTCCTCTAATGCACCACCATAATCCTAATACTCTTGCTAATCCACCATCCACTCTATCATACCCATCTACCCCATCTTATCTCAAACCACCATCCTCAACTCCCTCCTATGTCACCCCAAAATTCATTCATCAAACCATCTCTGTCCCTCAATCCACTTCATATAGTATGTCCCAATCCATCCCTCCTCCCCCACTAGTTAGTCAAACCAGTTCACAATTCACCTTCATTCCTACTTATGTAAACTATCTATCCATGCCATCTCCAGACTACCCTAGCTTCCCACCATCTACATATGCTAATCATCCACCTCCAATACATAATTCTCCAAGGATTATCACAAGGAAGAGTATAAACAATACCTCTCCTAAGGTTGATGAGTCATGTCATTTTACTCCCTCATGTGAAGATACTAGTGATGAGGCTCATCCACCTCCCACACATATCATTTACCTTCCAAATACCACACACTTATTGATTCTCTCCTATTTCATAACACCATTGAAATCCCCCATATGTTTACTCCATCCAATCCCCATCCCCATCTTCTCCTCCTTACATTATCCACACCCCTTCCAATGAACCTCATGAATGCACCCTTATCCCCTCTATCACAATTAAAAAACCTCCCATCCTTCCACCCCCTCCATATGAAGAGTCCATCTCCACATCTCCCATCACACCATCCACACCAATCCAATCATGTCAAGATCTTGTCCAAAATCATGTTGAAATATCCAAAAACCTAAATCAAGATCCTACCATATCACTTAATCCATTACATGACCCATTTCTATCACCCACTCCATCTCATGATCCATTGTCATCCACTCCTCCAAATCAAGATCTTGTAATTCTACCTACTCCATCTCAAGATCCACCCCCCATCCAAATCAAGATCATAACATCGCATCCCTCCATTTCATGATCCTTTATCAACTCCAATTCAAAGTATCCTACCACCATCACTCTATTCCCTTGGTTCACTTGCATTCATCTATGGTGGTCCACTTGAAGAAGAATAAATAAATTTCATATCCACCATTTACACTCCACCTACTAATAGACTCACATCTTGTTCCCTAAGTAAGAAGTATCCTATCTTGGATCAAATGCTCAAAAAATGGAATTATCAAGGTAAAGGCTTAGGCCTAAAGAAGCAAGGTACCCTAGATCCCATCCATGTCAAAAAAATCCACAATCTTGTGGTCTTGGTTTCAGATCTCGAGGCCCTTCATCCAAAAATGTTGGTACAACTAATGCAAAATCCACGCATTCTTCCAAACCCACAATTGCATCTTCCCATCATTCATCCAAAACATTTAATACTACCCCCCCTCTTCCATCATTGTAATCAAAGAAAACCTACCACATTCTTCCTTCATACTATAAATCCATTTTGGGTCCCTATGTCCCAAAATCAACCATTTCATATACTCCACATACAAAATCCATTTTGGGCCCTTACATCCCAAAATACCACCTCCATCTTATCCTACTCATTCCAAAATCCACCAATCCCATATCTCTATCACCTATCATAATAATCCTAGCCTATACATTCCAATCAATATCATCAAATGCACATATCCATACGCCTCATCCACCATCCTACCTTGATCACTCCATCCATATTTCCTCCATCTCATGCAATTTCTCATGTATCCATTCTAATGCTACTTTCTATAAATTGGATGCTAAATCACAAATGTAGAAAGCTAAATATCCACAACCATCTAAATATTTCCATGTCCACTCCATAAGACATGCTCAAGCAAAGAAAAATCTAATAAAAAATTCACTACATCCCAAAGGTCGCAAAGACCCACCAAAGAAAAAGAAAAATCTTTATGGATTCCAAAGAAAAAAGATGAAATGCATCTAAAAGAAAAATCCAAAATGGAATCCAAAGTTTCTAATCCACTAGCTAAGCATTCCTCTCCTCCATCTCCTAAATCTATTTTGGGTCCTTATGTCCCAAAACTATAAACCATAATTCATCCATCTTATCCACATGTACCATCCACTTCACATCCACTCTTTCTACACCCCTCACAACATGTGCCAATGTTGGTCTTGAAGACATCCCCCTATCACACTCACTTTATATCATTTCATACAAACACTTCCTACCACCATATCCCTTACCCCACATACATTAATTATCATAACAATCTAATCCATTCCTTAGCATAAGCCACTCATCCCAAATAAGGTTGTACCAACATTTAGTGATCATTCCAAATGGGCTCATATTACCTAGATTTTTAACTTGATGCTTGAGTCCTCAATCCATCTCCTCCTTATCATTCCATCCATAAGATCCCTCCAAAAAGTCAAAAACTCAAAAAATTAAAGAGAAATAAACATCCAATGGTGAAAACTTGGCAAACAGGGACCTTGGAAAAGTGCCATGATAAAAACCTGGTAAATAGGTGTCATGTGTAATCCCTCCATCTAGTTTCTCTCCACACTTGGGGGAAAGTTATTCTAGCCACCATCCATCACTTCCTCCATCTCACTTTCTCCCACACCTATCATGCATTTTCCATTTCACCTCTTTCATCCTCCTTTGGATCTTGATAAAAATAAAGGCTATAATGTATATGTTCTTTTGGACACCTCTTGGCAGCAATTTCTACATCACCATTTTCATCCACCTATCATCCTTACTTACCCACCATCCTATCTTCCACCCCCATCCATCCTTGAAACACCATCCTATCTTCCATCTACCTCCCTTATCCTCTTGTCATCTTATCTTCCACCATCCTATCTTCCACCCCCATCCATCCTTGAAACACCATCCTATCTTCCATCTACCTCCCTTATCCTCTTGTCATCTTATCTTCCATCCTATTGTACTCCTCCTAATGGCTCCTCACGCATGACCTATCCTAAGTGGAGACATCTTATTCCTTGGAGACCTTATCACATACATATTTCCATCACTCCATTTTTCATTTACATCTCTTCATCCCCCATACTTTAATCTCCCAAATATTCCTCTATTCCTTCACCAAAATAATTGCATCCATCAATCCTTGTCTAGTAATAGTTCCATCTCCATATCCCTTAACATATCCTCCACCTCTTCATCCCTCTTACATCCCTTTTCATTAATATCTAGCTCTAGGATATCACCATGCATCCAATTCCATCCATTCCTATCCCAACACTCCTCACAATCTACCATCACATGTAAATCCTATCCACCTCCTACAACTATCCAAAATTAAACACCAATCGGCCAATCCAATCACACCCTTAGTCTTGTTACCAACCTTTTTTCAAGCCTTGATCACAATCTAATCATCATCATCGGGATGCATCCCTCCCAATCCTTGTGTTGTTTCAAGATATATCATTCCCACATCAACTACACCCCATCTACCATCCATCCATCTTGGATTTTTATCTTGACTGGGGAAATATCATGCATGTTTTTGTATCACCATCTTGACTCCCCAAGCCCTTGTACATATTGTAACCAAAATCTTATACATAGCGTTAGTTGTTTATCTATGTAGGCTCCTTTTCACATATGTGTCTTTAGGTCCCATCCTTTATGTCAACCAATCCTTGTGTCATCATGGTCATTGTCGTTCTCTAGCTGGTGCTTCAACAACAATCCCTTAGTCCCTTTGAGGTTCGAGTGTCTTTCTTGTATCTTATCATAGGAATCCTAGTCTAGAAATCCATCATCAGCCTTCACATGATGTAACCTTCCTCACACTAGACCAATCAAATCAATTATCATCCATTATCCTCCCTATGGAAAAAGATACATGAGATAAGTGTTATTTCTTTGGTACTTTTGGATCTTTTTTATCTTTTATCTTGAGCTTCCTTGTTTCACCTCCTCATGGTGGCCATGATCTTTTATATCATGGTGTGTTGTGAATGGTGAAACTAGGGGAAAGGTCTTGATATTTTTCTTTTTGTGAGTATGTATGTTTAGACATAATCTGTGCACTTCCACATGTGATCCCCGTGGTCACATGGTGTGCTTGGGGCATGTTGCTTTCTTGTGGGTTTTGTTATGCCCTACATACTCGTCCCTACATTTTGTGGGCAAAATGTTGGGTCGCCTCTTTTTTCTTTGGCTCTTGCCTTGTCTTCTATTTTCTTTGTTTCCTTCTCTAGGATTTTCCTCCCGTGAGATTTGTTTTCTTTTGTTTTGTCTTCTTGTGTCTCCGGGACCCGGTCCCAGAGTTTTATCTTTCCAAAGCCAGATTCCAAACTCTGGGATTCTCTGCCACGATGTCTTCTTCTCGCAAGAAGGTATGGTTGCATGGAATCCCTGGGCCCAGAATCTAGAGGTTTGCCTGTTTTGAAGCAGAGAAAAGGGTAACTTGATTTTACCTTGGGTATAAATAGAAATTACATGCCACTTTTACAGTTATCGTGACTAAAACACTTGTGCATTCAGAGGAAATCGAAGTGAATTAAGGTGATTTTAAACTGCTTTTGCTCCCGTGTTTAGTATTTGTTTACCAGAGAATTTGTAGTGATTGTTTGCGGTAATCCATAGGGTTAGATCATTGCTAGGTGCCTCCCATGCCTACCTTCTCCATTGTGTTCATTTTTTTGGTAGACTCTCGGCCCTGGTCTTGTCATTTTTGGGTTTTCTAGTTTTGTTCTCATTTTGTTCTTTGTTTTTGTTTTGTCTCTAGTTTTTTCCCGTTGTCTTGGCTGTGTCTTGTGGCACTAGTCTTCCATCACCTCCCGTTGGTGGGTTCGACCTGGCAGAGGGTCGTCCACCCTCTATGTAGTTGTAGTATAGGTGGTTTTCATGCGTTCCACATGGTGTTGGCTGTCTGTACATTATGTAAATTCTATAAGATATGTATATATGCCTTGGCTCTATTGTATACTTGGTGTATATCCTTCTATTTTGGGTTGAGCTCACCATGCTTTTGTCTATGTTTCCCCAAATCTATGAGCTCACCCGCACGATAGAATACCACCCAGTTGGAACTCGGCAAGCCCCAGAACTTATTCTCACTCTGGCCACACATTACAACTCCTTTGTCCAGGCCATCATGCTTGTCACCCCGGTCCTGACCAGATATCCTACTCCCATGGTCTCCCTAGATGCTACAACCTTTTAGGAAGGTTTGGAGATTCCTCAGTTTGATGAAGCAGCCATCATCACCTGATCTGATGCATTAACATAATTTCAGCAGCTGGAGGTTATGGCCCGACAATATTTAAACAAGTGGCTGAAGACCCCAAAGAAAGATTCCAAAAGAATGGTGCTGGAAATCCCTAGATCTGAATTCAAGGAGAGTATCCAGATGGGGATCATAGCATTATGCAGGATCTTTGGGCAACCCCATGCCTAAGAATTCTCAGGATGGATGTATTACTTCCTACTAGGCATCTCCACCGGTGAAAAATATTTTTATTGGGCCGCCTTCATTTCAAACCATGTGGACTCCTAGTTCCTTTAGGTGGCCCGGACCTCTAAATTTTATATAATGTCCTATGTCCTTTAGGCCCTAGCACAACAATACCCCATCATAAATGGGCTGCTCACATCAGGTGTACTTGGGGTTGGCTCAGGCCAAAAGGATCCCTGGGATTAGTTCCTGCAAATCCAAAGGGAGGCTAGCTTCCTCAGCTTCTGTTGAGTGAATGATGCCTTCGTCGACTACAATCTCCTCACACCTACCCAGGATGTTGGGTACCACCTCTCTAAGGAGGCAATAGATTTGGTTAGAAGTTATGGCCACTACTATATCCAGTTCCAGCAACATACTTACATTCAGGTAACCGGCTTCTCCAGGAAAGCCTATTTGTTGCCCAAGCACTATGGGAACAAAATAATTCTTTTGGAATACTACCAGAAGATTCTAGAACTACACATCCTCTACACTATGAAGGAGGTGGTCAATGTTCCATTCCTAGTCACCTGTGGGAATTACACGTGTAGTCTGGCCGTAGCCAAAGAGGCAGACAATGAGCTTAAAAGCCCCAACTTAGCAAAATTCTATCTAGAGAGGAAGAACTTTGATCCGCTAGGAAAAATAGCAACGACACTTTCCTAGGCATCATAGCCCCATATATTCCACATGGAGGAATTTTGGGAAGATTTCCAAGATGATTTTGAAGTCCGGAGTTGACACTTCATCCAGATGACAATGGGGATGATGGAGAGGCTAAAGCTTCAGAAATTCTCGGTGACTTTTTGGACACCAGGTCCACCATAGACCCTCAGTACAAAGAGAAGGGAATAGACAAGATGGCTCTCCCTCCATTAGATTGGAATGCCCAGGAGGGGCCAACTATTGAAGATATCACTTGTGACATGGTCGAGCGTAGCCATGCTTATTTCAAAAGGATGTTCCCAGGAAGTACGTGCAAAGTTGGCTTGACAGTGCAAAGATTGAATTTTGGGGCTAGAAACTCCTCACAGGGGGAGGACAAAGGTAAAATAATAATGGGGACTCTGTCGTAAACCCCATCTGAGACCCCCATAAAAGAGAAAATTCAACAGATGCTGGTGGTCTCCCAGCAGATGAAAGATAAACTAATCACGAAGTTGGCCACACCGGTACTCATGACTGGGCTCATTCATCCTCCCTCTTCCCCTTCACTGGCAAAATTGATGGTCTGAGCAATATGAGCTAGAGCGGAAGAGGAGTAGGTAGATCTAATGGATGCAGGGCCCCCTTTGGTAACTAGGAGAAAGAAAAAGAAAACTAACTCCCAACCAAGGGCGGAGTCAAAACATGGGATGCCGAGCATCCAAGAAGTACAGATCCTTTCTTCTGACTCTCTAGAGCTAGAGAAAGAACCTGAGGATATCCCAGAGAAATCCCCTCCCCATGATGAATTTGATGATGTATTTGGAACTGATGAGTTTGGGAACTTGCAGGGGGATATCATAAAGTTAGTGGAAGAAATCACCGCACAGGATGAACTCCCAGAGCAAGAGCCTGCACAACAGCAGGAAGCCCAGGCAGAAGGAGAAAAGGGATAGGAACAGGTGGATACCTCTAAGGTCCCAAAAACATAGGTTATAGAGACTAAGGAGGGCAGACAGACACAAGATGAGAAAATGGCATCGGTTAGGGAAACCAGACCCATGGGAAAAAATGTGACCCCAAATTCCATGCTCCAAACACTACCTTTGAAGGTAACATTTGGGGAAGTGATCACATCGGCCCAAAAGTTGAATATTGGCCCAACGCCTCCCCCGCCTCTAGAGAATACACCAGTTGAAGAGAAAATCCCAGCAATAGAGGCTGATAAACAACAACAGGATGAGAGGAACCCTGGGGAAACAAATGATGATCCTAACATTGCCAAGAATATAGACACTAGGGAAAATGATACAAGCACCACTGGGGTAAGTACTGCCGGTGAACTTGAAAATACAAGGAAGGAGTTAGAAATGGCTCATACTATTGAAGGGGCACAACAAGATCCTGGGGAGAAATCACATGAACAAATCCTGGCTGCAAAGCCACCCCTACCACCATAATGGCTGGTGGAGTCCCGCAAGAGGAAGGCCCCAGAGATGCCTAAGGCCCATCTCTCCTTGGCAGAGATGATGGCGCAAATGTAGGACCCTCCCAAAACTAAGAAGGCCCGGACAGTCCATACTCTTCAGACTGGGTCGGGTAGAGGAATAGTCACAGTAATCATGACACCTTCCCAGGATGTAGACAAGGCAATGGCTAAGGCCGATGAATATTCCATCACTGAAGTATCACTGGGGAAGAGAGGGAAACAGGGTGAACTTGACCTATTAAAAGAAGCGACCAAGGCAGTGGAGGCCCGCTATAAAAAAGAGGCCCAAAAATTCAGGGTGGAAAAAGAGAAGAATGCAAATCTCATGGGGTTGCTGATAAAGTTCGTGCAACCTCTTACTTCCATTCCCTTAGACACCTCCACATCTGATGCACTGCTCCCTCAGAGCGACATAGATTCATCAAGGGTAATGAAAAGAAAATCCCAAGCAATTGATGAGTGGGTTACAAAACAGGAGGGAAACATCTGACGTTTCTTGGCATCCACACTCCCAGACTTGTACATGGCCAAAAATACTCTACATCAAGCCAAAAAAACTATCTCCATCTAGGAGGGAGCTATCAAAAATTATGAGGCATGGAAGGCCGAGATGGAAGAACTCATCGACATCAAAGAAGAAATTATCTATGAGGCTAGAATTTTAGGAGAGGAGTCTTTTGACTTTGTCCAAACCCAACACTCCAAATTCAACCTCAAATTGGGGGTAATCAAGCAACTGGTAGGGGCTATGCAAGACAAAGTCCAGGAAGTTCAATATTCTTAAAATTTATACAAGTCATTCTTCTCCAAGGTTTCCAGAGCTGATCCCTTTAGCACTAAAACATGCACTCCAGAGGAATATGTCCTGGGAAAGTTTGACAAGCTAATGGAGTCTCAGTATGGATCCCCGGAGGGAATGAATGGAGTGAAAATGTCAAAGCTCACTCACATGGTGCTTTAGAGTCATGATGCAACCAAGATGGCCATAGAGTTCAAGGAAAATGTTCCAGATTTTGACAAGCAATTGGAGGTGGCCAAATACCGATGGGCTGGCCTTAAGGACACAGATGAATATGGGATCGCCCAACTCTTGCAGACATTCAATGATACTAAAGAACAATAAGGTCCTCTAGATTCTAGAGATGATCATCAGGAGATGTAATTTTTTGTATTAATTCATTCTTTGGGGCGCAAGTTCCCAGATCCCAGAGTCCCAGATCCAACATTATTTTTGGAATTCTTTAAAGTAACCCATGTCCCAGTTTCCAAGGCTGACCGGTCACTTTCAAGCCAGTCAATAAAAGGTGGTAGAGTACAGGTAACCATGAAAAGGCACATCAGCTTGACAAGAGAGTTCTGATAGATGGTCTTCCCAAGGTACCACTTTAACGTTACACTTGGCACATCGAAGATATGGTGCCACTTTCCCATTTATGAGGCATGTAGCCTCGATCCCCAGGGGATCAGATTTCTTCTTTCTCCTCCTGACTCTCTTCTCGTGGCTAATTCTTCCACTCCTCTTTTCTTGTCTTTTTATTCTAACATGACAGACCTTTTTTTGTCTTGAGGTCCTTTGTAGCATGGTGCAGGTAGTACTGGCCACTAGAAAATAGTATTATATTGTAAGGTGTAAAATAAATTAGGTTAAGTTTTAGGTCAAATCGGGTGTATAAATAATAAGTCCGACCTCATTCCAAGGGTCGGCAAAATTGATGATTTGGTAGTCCACAACTATCAAAATTTTAGTTGTAGAGCTCAATGCTGCTTAGTTTTAAAATCTTTTAGTAGGTAGATGCTCCCTTGGAGCCACCATTGTAATATGCACCAGTGCTTGCTGGAGATATGTTAATGAAGAAGGAAGGGTTCTATCAATGATGTTGTAAGCATTCTGATCTCTGGGATAATGGTATTTTATGCTTTTTGTTCTTTATGTCCTTTGCTCTGATACTTCAAGTAGATTAATGACCTCCTTTTCCTTCACTATTGATTAAATATGAGCTGATGGTTCTATATTTCTTCAGTATTTAGTTTAGTGTGTTAGAGCATTGTTGATGTTTTGAATGTTTAAGTATAACTATAGGTAGATGAAACATTTCTAACTCTATAGTATCTTTTGAAGTTTATTTGTTAAGTGAATGTGCGCTTGTAGGAAACCCTACTTACCTAAATCTCCAGAGAAGATGAGCCAAGATAACCAGCTATCCCCCTCAAAAAAAATAGTCACATTTCCCAACAAAGCTCCCTCACTATCGAGACCTGACTCTCACGTGCTTGAAGGCCTGGGGAATCTCATTTCCCCAGACAACCTTTACAAGCTAAGTTGGTTGGTACTGCGGTACCCAATGACAACTTACATCTATTGGCAGACTCGGTCACAAAGACCTGCCAACAAAAACTAGTGCTAGAAGGAGGGCATGAACTCATCCCCCTTTGAGGATTCAGATTTTACACTGTCTGAGGGTACCTCAAGCCATAGTTTTAGGAGTCAAGCCTTCAGTGGGATTGGATTGTTTTCACCAGAAAGATTTGAAAGAGTCCTTAGATCAACTCCCAATCCTGGATGGTTTGTAAAACTCAAGCCTCCCGCTCAAAAGAAAAAGACCCTGAAAGCCAAGTCAGCCACCATTGTCTAGGGATCTAGCATACCACAGAATACCCAAGTCCCCTAGAAAACCCTGGGAAATAATGCTCAACCTAGTCAAAATCCAACACCCCCAATGGCTGCATATTTTGGAAATACTGGGTCCCCAATGGGAACTTTTCTGGGTGCAGTCAACGATCTACCTTCGCACCCAGAAAAGATTTGTCCCCGATATGAGCACTTAGGCTCACGAACCATAGAAGAGCATCTACAGGCATATAAAGATGCCATGAACTGACACTGGATCCAACATTAAGATGTTGTGACCTGGATGTTTCCTCTATCCCTAGGATAGAATGAACTAAACTGGTACCTTAACCTTCCTGCCAACTCCATCAATAGTTGGAAGGACATGGAGGACACCTTCCTGGCTGCCTTCCACATACATGTGGACCCAGTGTGGTCCCACAGCTAGTTCATTTCTATTAGGAAGGAACTGAATAAGCCCTTTACAACATTCAACCACCAGTTCCAATGCGCCTTGAAGTGATGCACGGGCCCCTTTATCCCATCCATGGATGTGACTATCTAGACCTATCTCAACATGATGGACCACTTCATTGCCACTCTCCTCTGGAGAACTACCACCCTCGATGACCTGGATACTTTGGTGAAGGTTTACAACCTAGCCTTAGAGTTGTCCTGTGGTCTTAACAAATCCCCGGGCGGGATTGGGCAGAGCATGCCATTTAACATGACACCCAACAAAACTTTATACACCAGGGGATATAACCCCAATTAGGTAATAGGTGCCCCCGTGATGGTCATGAATCCCCCACCACCATCGATAGACCAGCAGGACTGGTACATATATCCATATCAGATCCAGACAATACCAGGCCTAGAATCTTTTCCCTGGAACTAGCCATAGTAAATGCAACAACCACAGACACAACCACTCAGAGTTCCTTTCTTCCAATCATCCGAGGCTGGAGGATTGCTTCCCTCAACTCTGGTGAATGCTGTCACTTTCCCAGGGAACCAACAACAACAACCATCACATTGTAATGCGAATACCCAGTTGACCACCGAGGTTGAATCCCTCCGGTGAATGTTGTCTACACTGACTATGGACATGGGTCAACTGAAGGCAGGGTCCTTTGCACCCCACAACACCAATTCCTAGAGAGGGAATATTTTCTCTGGCCAACAAAACAACAATCTCGGAGGAAGAAACTACAACGGGTCTTGGCCCAACCAACAAAAATGGAATAACAATGCTAGTATCAGAGGTCTGCCTCCAAACAAAAACACTAATCAAGGTGGTGCTGGACCTTCCCATTTCATGCCAGTCGTAGACTTCTGGCCCATGACCAACTAGTGCAGATTGCATGACATAGGCTCTCACAATGAGGTAAACTGTGCCATGCTGGAGAAAGTCATCATGATTTCCCAGCTAGATAGACAAAAAGCTTTTGATCTCACTCCCCTAGAGCCTCCTTTACAAGAGCCCACTCATGGTGCATTCAACTATGACACCATCTTCTTTGGAACAGGAAGAGAAGATGAAGAAGAACCCAAACTATAGGGGTTCTTTGACAAATCTATTCTGACCTTTGAGGCCAATGCCTTCACCAACCCATGAACTCCCTACAACACTCAAAGTCAGGCTGGTAAGGGACTAGTTTACACACCCACACCTCCCAAGGAAAATCCTCCCTAGGAAAACATGACTGATTGGTCTATCCCTCCAAAAGGCTCTAGCTCTAACCAAGCTAAGAACTCGACCGAGGGAAGCCACCAATTCCTGTGAGGAAGGTTTGACATCACGAAGGTGTTAGAATAAACAACCACCTCCATGACCTTGATGGAGGTTTTACTTAACTATCTCGAGCAGAAGAAGTCTCTTCTGAAGCTCTTGGTAAACCTAGAAGTCATTAGTCACCCACCCAAGACTGTCTCTTTTGAGGATGCCAACGTGGCTGTCTTTTAGGGAAATACTGAAGATCCTCCCTTCCTGCTAGGCTTGAACATACAAGGGAAGAACATACACAACTACCTAGTAGATTCTGGGGCTTTCAGCAACATCATGCCTTTATCCATATGCCAGAAGCTCAGATTTTGACCCACCCCGTCTAACGGTGTAGTAATCCAGCTGGATAAAACTGCTAGAAAAATGGTGGGTGAACTAAAGAACATACAAATTCAACTCATCTAGGACCCTAGGATATCCAGCACAATTGACATCCAAGTGGTGGACATCCCAGAGACTTATGGGATGTTACTAAGTTGCAATTGGTCCAAGTCCCTGATAGGATACTTCTCAACTGACTTTTCCCACTTGTGGCTCCCTTGGGAAGGAGAATCTAACTAGATCCGGGTTGAAAGTGAGCCTCGGATGAGACAAGCCCTCACCAAAGTCAGGAGGGTGAATAAATTCCTCTTCTCTGAGACTTCCCTGTGGGTGTACCAACCCTTAAATCTTAACATTTTATTTCACCCTGGGGGAAGAACCCATAGTTTTGCAGAGAACCCAGGACCTGGAAGAAAAATTGAGGGTAGAGGTTAACTCTTAGGGTGCCATAGCGACCCCCACCATACTCTTGTCTAGAACTTGGTGCTAGGTGCATTACCAGAAAAATTTGGAGCTAGAGTGTTAACCTTGCCTGGTCGCTTCTACCATGCATATCAATGCCCTCTAGCAGAAAGAACACACAACTGATTCCCTGAGACCCAGTGCTTCTACGATAGCACCTTTTCGATGCCATCTGTCTGGAAATCCCAATTAAAAATTCCTCCAGAGACAAACCTCACCCATGTACCATTAGCACCAGAGGAAAATCCTCCCAATCTTCCCAAAAATAATCCAAAGACCACTTCGTCTTCCCAGCCCCAGATAACAAACGATGACTTGTGGACCTTAAGTTTGATGGGTCCTGTAACACCCCAAAATTGGCATCTTGCAACTCTAACCAATTTTGTTGCATTTTTCATTCTTCTGGATCATCAAAGTCCTATTATACTAGGCAATTCTGAGTTTTTGACTGACTCTACTTGACCTGAGTGTCAAATGTAGAAAATCCTAAATCTGCATCAATCATACATCATGTTTAATTCCTAAATATCTATTGGCTAGATAGACCCTATGATTGAATTAATTTAATTATAAAGTCCTAGCACTTTAATTAAATTAAATTCACCCTCTTTAGCTGAGACACATGAAAAAGGAATTAAATAATATCTAATTGCTAGATAAATATCCTCATTTCAATAATTGAATTTAATTATCCAAATAATTGAGAAAAAGCAATTATGAGGTCATATTTAATTAATTAATTGAATATTCTCTCAAAAATCTTTTTTTTATTCAAAAGTAGAATCTTTGAATTAATTTTTCTTTAAAGAGAAAGAAAACAATTTAATTCAAATAAAACAGAATTAAATCAAAGAAAGAAAACAGTTAAAGTACGAAGAAAACAATTTATTGTATTCTTTTGAATAAAGATTTCTATTTTAAACTGGCTTTTATATCTTTTTTATTTCAAAGAGGAAAGTTTCTATTCTGATCATCTCCGAGTCTATAAAAGAACTCTCATTCTTCATTCAAAACCCCCACTCACTTTTATGCATTGTTAGAATATTGAATTATTATCTCATTTCTTAATATCTCATATAGAATAATTTCATATTGCAATAAGATAGTTTCAATTTCTAGAATAGTTGCATTGAAAATCATGTCTTAGATTACCTTACATCTTTCAAATACTTAGTATAATATTGCATTGTATTGCATTCATCATGATAAATCCTTCATTCCTAGATTGGTCCATGGTTGTGAGACTCTCGTTTCTGAGAGAAATTTCAAAAACCCTGTCTGGATAGAAGGCAACAGGTCGAATCATGTAGGCAGACAGGATGAATAATCTCATATTTAGTCTTGTGTGTACCTAGTGAAGAAGGACTATGTTGAAGTGTATGGTGAATTAACAAGGCAAAATTTACCACATACATTTCTGGCACCCACCATGGGGCTAGTACATTTCTGTTCTGGCCTCATTTCATTTCATCTTTTTCATTTTTTTGCATTCTGTCTGTACTTTCGTACAAGTTCTGTTTTAACTTTGCGTGAACTTTCTGTACGTCTCACGCGAACTTTCTAGTTCTTCGCGTGGCTTGTAGCACTTCTTTGTGCAATCTAGCATACTTTATCACACAAAATTAAGAAACAAAGCTTTCAGTTTGATATTTTATTGTCTCGGTTTTCTAACCACATGTTGTTTTCTGACAACTGTGTTTCTCTAATTTTATCTTTTGAAACAGCTTGATGGTGGTTTGCAGGACGCTGATATAAAGAGAAAGCCATCATAAAACTTCTAACATTTTTGTTGCAGGACGCTGATATGAAGAAAGGCATTACAAACTACTAATGGGTTTTATTGCAGGACGTTTGTCGAAGACCTTGCATGTTTTCACAACTTCTTATATCTATTTTTAGTAGTTAAAACACA
>MU225832.1:2262044-2276700 GCA_018584345.1 Thuja plicata | reverse complement strand
ACCAAAATCTCCTCCAGTACCCTAGTGGTGCATTAAAGTCCCAACATCATTAAGGTGAAAGCCTTGCTTTGAACGGATTGGGAGAGCCCCCTTTATTGGGAAAATGACTTGATCACAACCACCTGAATGGATGTCCTTACTACAAACTATTGTTCTAGTTTCCAAAACCCTCTATCTGTTGGCACAGAAGGTTAGAGACTGACTAAGATGCCCCACATTCTTACAACTTTTAGTAGAGATAATAGCCCTTTGGGAAGCAATTCCTTTGGGGTCCAAAGCTTGGTATGCCTGCGAAGTGAGTGCATATGTAAGGAGGAGCCCGTGCTTCCAAGCTTCTAAGTTATCCACTAAGAGTAAGCATAGCTAAACTTCAATTCAAGTGGGGATTCAACAGATATTTTCCTGGCTATCCTAGGGTTGTGATGTTCTTGTTTTGGTACTACAAACATTCTATTTAATGTGTTTTGCGTGGGTGTACCATTTGAATAATCAAAACTATCATCAAAACACACAAACTGTCAATCTTGAACATGTCCAAAAAAATCTATAACTCAAACTATTTGTCAGGAAATAGCATGATTTCATCTTGGAAAATGCAAACTAATCTTAACAGTCTGATTCTATAAACGCCCTTTTTTCAACATTTGCATTGTTTCACGTGAAATTTCTCAATCTTTGCATCATTCGGTGAGAATCTTCATGCGATACGTATTATACTGTCGCATGACATTTGGCAAAAGTGCCATTACCCTGTCACTTTTTATTCTATCAACTGGTGTCATTCTTTGTGCGAAGAGAGCATTTCTGCATGCGGTTCGGTGAGAAACTTTGCGCGACAGAGCATTTCATTGTGCGAAACTGGAGTCTTTTGTCCAAAATAGTGAGCTAAAATCTGCCAGTTAGTTATACTTCTGTCAAATTTGGTCTCTGATATGGGTCTTTTTTTTTCCATTCATCTTCACATAGTCTGAAACTTGGTTTCTTGGGGTTAGAACTACATGATTCTTTCTTAAACTGGTCTTGTCTCATGTCCTTTTGATTTATTTCATCTATGTCGTCATGCCTTGTGTTGCAACAGTCATCTCTTGGCTTGTTTTAGCCTCATCTTAGACGATTTGCACCAAGGATACTTCACCTTTTAGCATGTTATGTGCAACTGCTTTGAGACAGTTTCAAGTTTGGTCCTAGTTCACATTCCTTGTTCAAAACTTTGTCTATGACTGTCACAACTCGAAGTGGCAAAACATTTCCTTCAATCAATCAAGATGAATCTATACTTTCCACACCATTACCGGCTACATCTAGTGAGGAATGATCTTGATCTCCTTCCTTGGTATGATGACCTTACAATAAAAGTTCATTTCCTGTGGATCTTAGTAGGGTTCGAAATCCTTTGTTCCAAGAAGACCCAAATTCAGAGAACACTCAATCTTTTCATACCAAGTCTTTGCACCTTGAATCCTTGCATTTTGGTAAGATGGTAGATAATAAACAATCAGGTGGTGAGGTTAGCAGAACTGACCTCTTTAGAAATTGGGGTAAGTCCCATTCTGAAGACCCCCCTAATGATGTAAAAGTTGAAATCACTCAAGAAGATATTGCACAAGCTCGTGCTAACAAAGATTTCTATAAAATGATGGGAATTCTACTAGCCGAGGAGAAATAAAAATACATTCTTCAACTAGCCAATTAAGGGGCTAAGTTACCTTCCAATTATGCTATAGAAACACTTGTTGAGAAAGAGGAAGAAACTGAAAATTCCCGCTTGTGAAAAGAAATGCAAACTATGCGAGAGAAACTCTCTCAACTCTTAAAAGAAAAAGACAAACCTGTCACACAATTCATGCTGGAAAGAATCTATCCTTTCCCATTTGATAAAGATATTCACATGCCTCCTTTTCCCAAAGGAGTTGAACTTCTTAAATATGACAAATAATTGGGTACATCTGACCCTCAAGACCATTTGAGAGATTTTTGTGCTCTCTCCATGGAATTCATGCCTGACACAACCTATCTTATGCATCTTTTCCCACGTAGTTTGGGAGGATCGGCTATGGAATGGTTCTCTAGACTACCAACTGGCATCAAAACCTTTGATGAAATTGCCAATTTATTTCTACAACATTATTCTCACAACATCCAACATCCGGTTCATATTTGAGATCTTTGCAACTTGAAACAAAATAATGGGGAATCCTTATTGGCATTTCTCCAAAGATGGAGACAACTTTATACATGATATTCTTGCAAGATACCCGAATCCAAAAAGTTGGACATCTTTCTCGATAATCTTCTCCCCAACTTTGGGTATCAAGTATAGCTACAAGGTCCTCTAACCTTTGATGATATGATTAAACAAGCTGTAAGAATCGAGACATTTATGATGAAGAAAGGATAATTGACCTTACACAAGGAAAATAAACAAGGGTCTTCTTCCTCAAGCAAAGATAAATCCAAATTTCCCAACAAGAACCAAAATTTTGTGAATGATGGTGTTGTAGACAATGTGACTGCTAAGCCTTCCAAGGCTGACTTTAATCTCACTGCCACAATGCAAGTGGCCAAAGCCACTGAATAGGCTGCAGCAGAATCCAAACCGAGTACTTCATGATTTTTTGGACCTAAACCTTGGGCTCCCAGGCCCAAGCGTGAATTCACTCCTTTAGGAGAACCTCTTGAGGTGGTTTACAAAACTCTTGTGGACAATCAGTTACTTATTCCATTGGATAATCCACAACCTTATGATTTGAAACCAAGGCCCCCTTGGTGGAATGAATTCGCTTATTGTGATTTTCACCAAAACAAAGGTCATAAAATAGCTACTTGTCTTAAATTGCGGCATACAATCCAAGATCTCATCGATAGTGAGGTTATTGCTATAGAAGGTCACAAAAAAAACTCTGATCACCAAGCTTTCAAGGATCCATTTCCTCCTCATGGAAAAGGTGAATCATCTAAAGGCAAAAATACTGATGCTAAGGTCAACTATACTTACATCAATAACGATAATGTCATTAATATGGTTGAACCTGTTGACACTGAATACTATAATGTCCTCATTCTTAAGGGAAAGGAAGACACTTCTAAGTCTAAAAAACCTTTCATATTGCGAGGGTCTACACCTCAATCTTCTGAACAAGGACAGTCTCAAGTGAGTGCTAATGTTGTTACTCGATCTTGCGCTAAAATCATTCTCAAAGGCCTTGAGGCTTCTATATCTACATCGACTCAACCTTCAGACAAAGCTAAGATTGAATCTGTTAATAAGAATCCAAAAGTGGGTTCCTCATCTAATTCTACCAATTACAACATTCTTGATCAATTGCAATGTACTAATGCTCAGATAACTATTTTTGAGCTCCTAAAAATCTCCCCTGCTCACAGGGAAATCCTGGACAAAGCCCTCATTGAGGCAAATGTCCCAAAAGATCTTGATCTTGACCAATTTCAATCTATGGTAGGTCACTTGACCTCCTCACATTATTTGTCTTTCTCTGAGGAAGATGACCATTCTTTGAGTCACTCACATAATAATCCTCTACACATTGAAGTCATGATAGGTCCAAAGCATGTTCGCCATGTTCTCATAGATAACGGTGCTAGCCTAAATATTTGCTCTGCTAGTTTCCTTATTGAGTTAGGCTATGGTGAAGATTGCATTGATTCTCGCAAAAAGATTACCATTAAAGCCTATGATGAGGAAGAACGTAAATCTAAGGGGCTAGTTGTATTGCCAATTAGAGTTGGTCCTGCTGAACAAGATGTTATCTGTCAAGTGCTTGACATTCCTTTGGCATACAATATCCTGTTAGGAAGGCCATGGATCCATGAAATGCAGGCTGTTCCTTCCACATACCATCAGTGCATTAAGTTCCCATTCCAAGGTTCGAAAGTGACTATACCTACTAATACACGCTATGATTGCAATGCCCTCACAAAATCTGCTGACATCCTTGTGCCTACCAATAGAGAATCTATTGAACTCCTTGAGGATAAATTAAAAGAAATGGAAAAGAGTCTGACACTCAAAGAAACTGATATGGGAGGATATCAGATTGGACCTGTATTATCTATTACATCTTTGCCTTTGTCTCCCAGTTCCTTTGGGAGACCTTCTGAGAACACTAAACCTTCTACGGTTCCTCCTCCAACAAAGTATGGTGGCACCTTTGTACAAGCCACAATACCATTATAAGAAGAAGCTAAAAATAGAGCTATCAAAGCTTGGATCTATAAAGGAGAAGACAATTCTGAAAATACCACGCCTTATGACATAAAACTTGAGCAATATGGAAAAAGGTTTATCTATTATGCAACATTTTGGCTACAAAGGAAATGGTCCCATAGGTGCAAATCATAAGGGCTTGATTGCACCACTTGAAGCCATTGGTCGCAGAACACATGACTCTACAGGTATAGGCTTCCAGAAACTCACATTCCAACTGGGAATAAATAAGTTTGTACCTCAAGAAGATAAGAAACCAACACCTGAAGAAACACCTAAAATTGCAAAACCTGAAGACAACTCTGATGAGGATACTTTTCCTTATCCTATTCCTCCAGACCTGGCGGCATTCTTTGCTGAGCCCAATAACTTTGTACCATGCGTTAGTACAGTAGACACTAAAAACAATTCTGATACTGCCACTTCCATTGCTCCATTAACTTATGAAGAGTGGAAAGAAATATATACCCTAGATCCAAGTCATCAGAGTGATCTATATATACCACAACACTTTCAAGAACAGTTTGACCAGGAATTTTAGTCACTTCTCATTACATAAGAGGCAGCTGATGCTACAAACACTACTAAGGTACCTAAGTCAATAGGTGCTCATTTGACCATAGCAGAGGTCCTAGGGAGAACTCATCCCAACTAGGGACAAAGTTGATTTTACTCACATTCTCGACATGAGACCTAATGATGAAACAAACTCTCATGAATATGAGTTTGACAACTTGTCCTATGCCACTTCTAACAGAGATACAGATACAGTTAATGCATATGAAAACCTTCTCAAAGTAGGTGAACGGTCTAGTGTAAGGTCACATGAGTCTGACTCCTTAGATGTTAACATGTCATTTACTACGGTCGCTAGGAATCAAAGGAATTCAACTATACCTTTGGATGAGATCACTTTGGGTCTTGACTTGCTTGTCCATGCCTTTGATTATTATACCGTGAACGCACTTGAACCCGTCACTCCTCTTTCACTTCACCATCTTGAGCTTATAGATTGGAACTCTACCTCCCCATCTAATGAAGTCCTTATGTTCCAGAATGATTACGCTCTTGTCTGTTACCTACATGCTGTTAAACCTGTAACATCTCCTACTAGCGAAGCAAGTGTCAACATGACTGAGGCTGATATCAAGTATCTTAGTCACAAAATAAAAAGAAGAAAAAATAGGCGCTCTGATGGTGAAAACCACGTTGTGGCACTATCAGAGCCTAAAATAGTCAAGATAAAAGACATATCCAAGGGTGAAAACCTCTCCGAGGCACCCGAGGATGAGATACTTGATGCACTTCGAAGTCATTTTTAGGAAATATCATCTGTTCTTATTGAACCAACTCAACCTATCAACTTGGGTACAGAGGTAGAACCTCAAATTATTCACTTGGCACAATCACTATCAGAGGCAGAAAGAGAGGAATTCACTACATTCTTTAGAAGCAAAAAGATTAACTTTGCATGGAAATATTCAGACATGTCGGGATTAGACCCTATTCTAATCATGCATCATTTATCCATTACACCAGGTGTTAAGCCCGTCAAGCAGAAGCTTCACAAAATGCATCGACATGTAGCTCTACTTGTCAAAGCTGAATTGGAGAAATTACTTAAGGCAGTGTTTATCAGAGTAATTGATTATGCAGAGTGGATCTCTAATATTGTTCCAGTATCAAAACATGATAAATCTATAAGAGTCTACACAGACTTTAGATACCTGAATTTGGAATGTCCTAAGGATGATTTTCCATTACCTAATATTGATATGATCATAGATATGATAGCTGGGTATGAAATGTACTCACTAATGGATGGTTTCTCTGGTTAAAATTAGATAAAAATTATGCCAGAGGACCAAGAGAAAATAGCTTTCACATGTGCCTGGGGCACCTTCTATTCCCTTTAGACTCAAAAATGCCAGTGCTACATATCAACGAGCTGTTACCACCATATTTCATGACATGATGCATAAAACAATGGAAGATTATGTGGATGACACTTTAGCTAAGAGCATGCATCGAAATAAAAATCTTGCCGATCTATGTCCTATACTAGATTGTATGGAACAATTTAGTCTAAGACTTAATCCTAAGAAATGCACATTTGGCGTCACAACTAGAAAATTACTTGGCTATATCATCTCTGCCAAAGGTATTGAAGTAGATCCTACAAAAGTACAAGCTATTCTAGAAATGCCACCACCTAAAAATATCAGACAAATAAGAGGACTTCAAGGCCGATGGAAGCCTATCTGATGTTTTATCTCTCAATTGGCAGACAAGTCCCAAATGTTTACCAAGAATTTGTACAAGGGTGTGGCTTATTAGTGGAACATAGAATGTGATGAAGGGTTCACACAAATCAAGCAGTATCTTGCGAACCCGCCAATCTTGATGCCTCCTTTTCATGGGAAGCCACTTATACTTTACATATCTGCTACAGATACATCATTCGGTATCCTCTTGGCTCAAGAAGATCAACACAAGAAAGAGAGGGCTATCTATTATATTAGTAGAACTCTAGACTCATACGAAATGAAATATTCTTCTATAGAGAAGGCTTGCCTTGCAGTGGTGTTTTCTTCACAAATATTGCGGCACTACATGCTGTCTCATACTACACGTCTAATTGCTAAAATTGATCCTCTGAAATACTTGCTCAATAAAGCTACCCTCACAGGTAGACTAGCTAAATGGGTCATGCTTCTCAGTGAGTTTGATATTGAATATGTTGAAAGGAAAGCCATTAAGGGCCAAGCAATAGAAGATTAGTTAGTGGAAGCACCTCTAGTTGATCATCAACCATTGCACATTGAATTTCTAGATGAGTCCATATTACTTCTTACACATCGCTCATGGACTATGTTTTTTGATGGTTCATTTACCCAATAGGGGTTAGGTGTGGGGATACTGTTCATTACACCTCAAAGGTACTCGCTACCTAAAGCATACAAGATGTTGTTTCCTTGTAGGAACAACATTGTTGAGTATGAAGCCCTAATCAATGGCATGAAGATCACACTTGAGTGGCACGTAGATGAAGTAAATGTTCTTAGAGATTCCCAGTTGGTCATCAATTAGGTCAATGATATCTATCAGACAAGGGAGGACAAGTTGATACCTTATAAATGGTTGGTTGATGATCTTAAACAGTATTTTACTCATATCACATTTCAACAGGTTCTGAGGGCAGATAATAAAGTAGCAGACGCCATGGCTACTCTTGCCTCTATGTTACAAATGCCTGAAAATAATTTTAGACATGAATTCCTGGTGGAGACGTTACGCTACCCAGCCTATGACTCCCCTGATTCCCAGATGATCTATTCTGTCATAGGACATGATTCATCCCGCTACCATCACATCTTTTCCTACCTATGTGACCATATTGTTCCGAACACTTACTCCTGGAATGAGAAACGTCACCTAATTCGCAGTGCTTCATGATTCATCATCATTGCTAATGACTTGTATAGATGGTACCCTCCTTAGGTATTTAGAACCCGATGAATCCAAACAAGCATTAGTAGAGGTGCATGAAGGCATCTGTGGGTCACACTCTAATGGCCTGACACTGGCCCGTAAACTTATTAGAGCTAGTTACTATTGGCCAGATATGGAAAAAGAAGCAACTCAGTTTGCTAAGTCTTGCAAACAATGTCAATTACATGGAAACCTGATTCATAATCCAGCCAAGGAGCTAATTCCATTCATTACTTTTTAGCCATTTCAATAATGGAACTTTGATTTGGTGGGTCATATCTACCCCTCGTCCTCCAATGGACATAAGTTTATCATTACAGCTACGAACTATTTTTTTAAGTGGGTGGAGGCTGTCCCTCTTACTATTGCCAGTGGCAAAATAGTAGCTATGTTTATTCTTAACTACATCATCTGCAGGCATGGTGTACCCTCAGCCATTATCACAGATAATGGGGGACAATTTAAAAACAAGGATTTGACAGAGCTCTGCTCTAAGTTTAAAATTACTCAACATTGGTCTTCCATCTATTATGCTCAAGGTAATGGACAGGTGGAAGCATCCAACAAAATAATCCTTAAGATCGTGCATCGCACAATGCATAAATATGGACGAGATTGGCATCTCCAGATCAATCCAGCTCTTTGGGCATACATGACAAGTATAAGAACACCAATAGGGGCTACTCTCTATGCATTGGTTTATGGATAAGATGCTGTGCTACCTATTGAGGTTGAGATTCCTTCTTTGCGAGTCTCTCTAAAAGGCCTCATTACTGATGAAGATACCAGAATATCTTGGCTACAAGAGCTAGAATTACTTGATGAACATCACCAAGTGGCATTCGATCACCTAAGAGCATACCAAAAGAGGATGTCCAAGAGCTATAACAAAAAGGTTAGACCAAGGGACTTCCAAGCAGGTGACCTCATTCTGAGGGAGAACCCTAAGAATCAACAACATCGGATCCAGAATGGGAGGTTTGAACCTAATTGGCATGGTCCATATATTGTTACTGTAGTGTTTAGGTCTAGTACCTATCAACTCTCTACTATTGAAGGAGAACAACTCAAAGAGCCCATCAACGCTCTTCATTTGAAGCGATTCTATAGCTGAGACATCTTTAGTATGCTCATGTATATAGTAAAGTCCTGAAAAAATTCTAAAAATTTGAAAAAGTCCTGAAAAAATGATCATCTTAGTGAAAACCTAGTGATAGGCGCTTTGATGTATCTCCAAAAAAAATCATATATACCAAAAATACAAAAAAAATAATAAATTGAAAAATACAGAAAAAGAGAAAAAAGTGCCATTGATGAAAACGTGGCAAACAGGCATCATGGTAGCAAAAAAAAAGAATTTCTGCCAAGAAGGTGAAAACCTGGTAAATAGGTGCCTCTTGTTCCATAATGCTATATCTATTGCAACACCACTTGGCTTTACACAATTGCTTTCCTGCATTGTTGCTTTCATGTTGTCCTGCTTACATTTGCTTTCAGTTACCCATCAAGACACCAACTTACATGGATTGAAACTGGTCATACTCTCACGACAACCCTCCTGATCTAGGGGGCACTATCCTTTTATCTTTTAAGGATCTTCTTCATGTCAGTCACCAGTGGTTCTCACTATGTCTGCCTATTGATTCATAGCTTATAACACGATCATTTCATTTGAGCATCTCTCTCGCGTCGGTCACTGGTGGTTCTCATTTTGTCTGTCTACTGTTGCTATTCTATCGATATTGCTCATATTTGTTATAGTTGGAGTTATACTCACATGCTCTATCTATCAATACTCAGTCTTGACGATTCTATGCTTTAGTCTATACATATCTTTCGGTCACTTTCGTGATACTCTGGTTCCTTTGCAGACCCTCCTAACTTGTCATTGATTTAGTACCATACTCTTGGGGGCAATCACATCTGGTTTGTTCTCGCCACATACGTCAAGTCAATCATTGTTACTTGGGGGCATGGATCCCCCATTTGATCACATATTTGGTTTACAATTGAGTCAGTAATCTAGTAATTTCTCAAGGACAACTCGCTACTGACACAAACTAGTGTTTTTCAACACCACCATAACTAGTGTTTTTTAACACTATCTTTGGAGATGTCTTTGTTTTCAACACACATCAGATATCTCAAACGTAAACATCTATCAATAACAATCAAACACAATGCACTCACAAGCACAATGGCATTTTTTAACACCCTCTAAACATAAACACATTCACAAAACTTTGAAACTGGCTGAGCTATGCTTGAATATTTCTTTGTATGCTATCTATTCTCATGAATTTCATTAATATTTACTTTTTCTATTGCTTGTTGGTGTAGTCCCGATGATCTGGTAACGTCAAATAAATAGGGTGTATGTGATAAGAGCTCCCGCAATAAGGTGGAACAGCCTCACATCCCTCGATCTTGTTTATTTTTATGCCATGGTGAGGTCGGTACTATCTCCTTGCTTGTTATTGCTCTGTTTGTTATTATTTTGTTTGTTATTGATCTGTTTGTTTACGCATGATCACACTCATGGTTATCTCAGCTTTGAATGCCTCGATACTGGTGTACTCTTGCAACATTAATTGGAAACAATGTTAAGGTCATCTTGGCTTTTGTGCCCTGGTGCTTACATTCATTTCCTACATTCCATCCGATGAAGAGTCATATTCATATCCTTATGGTTGCATTGTGGCGCCAGTAAGGGTTGTATCAACTTTGATGTTCCAAAAAATGCTCAATGATGATGATTATACGATGGGTCTCACAACCATGTCCTAGAATTACACCTTCATATTGCATCTAGCATAAGGATTGCATTTTCATTCTAGACTTGCATTGTGACAATGATTCAGTGTGCTCTTCATTGCATTCTTTTGGGTTCATACTTTGGAGATTTCTTCTTCACCATTCACATTTCATCATGACTGCATAAATGTTCGGTCCTTGCTCTCAATTCTTCACATAATCTTTTGGTTAGCATTTGTTGTCCTGCATGAGATGTTAGTACCATATACATATTCATATTCATCTATACATTACATTTACATTCTTATTTCCACATTGCATTTACATAAATCATTCACATACATCTTTACATTCATACATGTGCATTTCATACATATCTTTCAACCACGTTCATCCATTTGCATACATTATGAATCATCTAAACATCTAAGCATATCGGAAACATCTCATAAAAGATAATATACAATATGCAATGATACCAAAAGATGAGCTCATATATATATATATATATATAAATATAAATATATAATGTGTCGATACAAACACAAAATGGTGCTATTCAAGCACGATCTATCTCAAAATGGTGATATAATACAAGGATGCCAATGCATCAGATACATCCTATGATCTCATCTCTATCTGTCTATCAAGACCCTAACTTTGGCCCTCTCCCTCATCACTTGGAGGAGGTGTAGATGGGGCCCTATCTGCTAGAGGTTTCATTTGTGCTCCCTCTGACCCTCTCATGTAACTCAAAAATATGGCCACCTGCGATGCCTTGTCAGGCACCGCACCTATATATGATGCATAGTAGTAGGCCGCTCGTGATGTCTGATGATGCACCTCCTCCTGTGTCGCCCAGAGCTTCTCTCAAAGATCCTGTATCTCCCAGTATCTATCTAGTAACCAAGCATCTCACACAGCTAACTGGATAGTAAGATCTCCCACCTGTCTCGTGAGCTGTCTCACTCTCTCCTGAGATCATCGCTGTGGGTCCTGCACTATGTCCTGCACAAGTTGATCCTCCTTCATAGGATCATCTTGCTGTCCCTCCTCCTATGGAGGTACCTACTGCTCCTCATCTAGCTATGCTACTGAATGTCGCTGAGACTGTCTAGTGCTCCCACTGCCACTAGCCCCAATATCCATCCCCATTTGTTAGGCGGGGATGTCAACCTGTACTATCCTTGGTCAGGGACCCCGCTGTAACCCCAACTGTACCCTCTACTATGGTGGAGGCATCTGCACTTACTGCACCTGTGGCTGCACAACCTACGGAGGCACCACGTGCCCTCAGCTTGCTATACCCACTGGATCGGTGAACCTTAGAAAGGGGTGCATAATAAATTGCTCCTTGTACTCGGTGGTCATGCCAGCATTTGCTACATCCCTGAGGTAATCCCACTAAACTGGGACCAATGCGCAGATATCTATCATCATGCGCCGCTAATCCAACTTGATCCCCCAGCCTCTCCTGAGCTCATCGGTAAATCAAGCATACACTATATACTCCTGGGAGATGTCCTATGGGTGACCAAACTGCTGCCATACCCGCTTCTGTGGGAATCTCTCAATCACTATAATGGTGTGACCTATCATCACACGAGAACAAAACATATGACTCAGCTGTTCTGCTGCATCATCCCAGGCCTCTGTCAACCTCCAAGTCCTCCATATCACTGCTGCTAGATCATCGAGATGAGCTCACCACTAAACAACCTTACCCAACATGAGCTGGGTAATCATCCCCCTATACTGGTAAATATAAAGATCCAATGGCTACCTCATATCCTTGCAAATAGGTCTGGTGACGGGAAGAAGCTCCCAAGCCCATACCTGTAATATAAAGACTCCCAGAGCCATGCTCTTTGCCTCCCGATAGGAGATCTCATGCATCTCATGATACATGTGTGCCAGCATACACTAGCCCCATTCGTAGTGCCGCGGTTGTGCTATCATTAGTTGTAGCATTCTCCCCTAACCACACTCTAGCTCATGCTATCCATGGTCAGGCATCAAGTAGCACCCAAGGAAGCATGCTAAAACCATGGGCAACCTGTGAGTCAGACCATACTCACTGATCAGATCCTCCCATGGGATTTCCCTGCCCATCACCAGGTCATCCTGAAAGATCTCTCTCAGATCTATTGTGCCCAACTTGGGCCATGTTTCATACTCAACTCAGACACTGGCAAATGGTATCCTCAAGATCTGATAGATATCCTCAGGAGTAATGGTCATCTCCCCCTGTGGTAAATGAAATGTGTTCATTTCCGAATGGAAACGCTTGACCAAAGCCCCCAATAGTCCATGATTGACCTGAATCTTTGGTATATCACATAATGTGCTCAATCCCAAAGTGCCTATGTGTGCTATCTCAGTATCATCTAACTGAGATACAAATCTACTGATTGCCAGATGATGTGATTTGAATGCTATTTCTGGGAAGTCAACTTGCAAGACATACAAACAATAGAGCACGATCAATAATCGATAATAATCAAAGCATAATGAGATAATAAAGCATTCAAGACATCCTACAGACATTAACGATGCTGAAGCAAAAGCTATTAGACGTGACGTAGACTAATTTCATGCTCATTCAAACTACTTTTTCTCATGCGAGGTAGCAGAATTTTGTGCAAAGAAGTTCTCTTTCGTGCAAAGAAGTTCTTCGCATTGTGTGATACTGACATTTTGTGTGAGCTTTCACGCCTGTTTGCATGAGGAAATGCCCTGTAAAGGGGTTTTTCACATGAAATTGGATACTCTCTCGTGCGAGATTCCACACCGAATGGCGTAAAATGTCATTTCTTTGTGCGAGATTTCCCTACGGGGCACGCGAAGAAACTACTTCGCACGAAGACCCGCGACTCAACTTTTAAAAAAAAGTGAAAAATGAGCACAAATTGACAGAAATGAATAAAATTTGAATTATAGAGAGGTTTTCTGACTACTTATAGGAGGTCCGTACGCTACGGGCCGACTGTGTCTCCTGGATCACTTGAATCGATGACTATTGTAGGGGACCACCATTTTGTCTTTTAGCTCAGAGCTCAATTCTCAAAAGTCAAAGCATTGAAATGATTTGAAAATGACTCTTTTTTGTCCTTATATAGGTTTTGACCTAATTTTTCAAAGTGCTCTATTTTGTGCAAAAATTGCACCACTACCTAATTTGACTACTCTGAATCCATTTTCATGATCGAAATTGAAATCAAAATCTAACACTTCTATATAGCTCACAATCACATTTTAAAATTTTCAGGACTGACGTGATCAGACCCCTATGTAGTTGACTTTCTAATGTCGCTTTCTTGTTAAAATCTTATCACATCATCATTTTTTGAATTCTTTGACTTTTTTCCTCAAAAGTCAACTCTGGTCAACCCTAGTCAAACTTGGTCAACTAGACTTCAAAATAACTCAAAATTGATTCTGAATCTTCTAAATTCTTCCGTAATCTATTCTGCGTTCTTCTTGATCTCCGACTCAACATCTATCCATGATTTTTTCTCTCCATCATCATTATGGCATGTCATCTTTCTATTTCGCTCCCGAGGGGGCAGGATGATTACATCATTAAATCTATTTCAATCAATCTGATCTAATTTTCAAAAGTCCTCATTGCTAGGGGCATCTCATCACTTAGGGCATGTTCAATTTTTTGTACCTCGCAATCAAAAATGGATACTCCATAATCAATAAGGGCATCTTTGTTCCTTACATCTTGTCATCTTTTCAACATCTGAGCAATCTAACTTAGATTCTTGAGGATCAAGCTCCATTTTGGAGATGATTCTCAAAATCTATCTTTTGAGACAAGTATCGGGGCAATCTAACCCTGACTCCTGAAGGTTGAGCCTCATTCTAGGGACAGTCTTGTGAAAGATATATATATTTTTTTGGATAGGTATCGGGGCAATCTAACCCTGACTCCTGATAATCAAGCTCCATTTTGGAGATGATTCTGAACCTCTATTTACTATCTTTTGAGACAGGTATCAGGGAAATCTAACCCTGACTCCTGAAGGTTGAGCCTCCTTCTGGGGACAGTCTTGTGAAAGATATCTATCTTTTGAGACAGGTATCAGGGCAATCTAACCCTGACTCCTGAAGGTTAAGCCTTGTTCCGGGTATAACCTTGTGAAAGATATCAATCTTTTGAGACAGGTATCGGGGCAA
>MU225832.1:2212241-2261593 GCA_018584345.1 Thuja plicata | reverse complement strand
ATCTTGCAACTCTAACCAATTTTGTTGCATTTGTCATTCTTCTAGATCATCAAAGTCCTATTGTACTAGGCAATTCTGAGTTTTTGACTGACTCTACTCGACCTAAGTGTCAAATGTAGAAAATCCTAAATCTGCATCAATCATACATCATGTTTAATTCTTAAATATCTATTGGCTAAATAAACCCTATGATTGAATTAATTTAATTATAAAGTCCTAGAACTTTAATTAAATTAAATTCACCCTCTTAAGCTGAGACACATGAAAAAGGAATTAAATAATATTTAATTGCTAGATAAATATCCTCATTTCAATAATTGAATTTAATTATTCAAATAATTGAGAAAAAGCAATTATGAGGTCATATTTAATTAATTAATTGAATATTCTCTCAAAAATCTTTCTTTTATTCAGAAATAGAATCTTTGAATTAATTGTGCTTTAAAGAGAAAGAAAACATTTTAATTCAAATAAAACAGAATTAAATCAAAGAAAGAAAATAGTTAAAGCAGAAAGAAAACAATTTATTGTATTCTTTTGAATAAAGCTTTCTATTTTAAACTGAATTTACTATCTGTTTTATTTCAAAGAGGAAAGTTTCTATTTTGATCATCTCTGAGTCTATAAAAGAACTCTCATTCTTCATTCAAAACCCCCACTCACTTTTATGCATTGTTAGAATACTGAATTATTGTCTCATTTCTTAATATCTCATATAGAATAATTTCATATTGCAATAAGATAGTTTCAATTTCTAGAATAGTTGCATTGACAATCATGTCTTAGATTATCTTACATCTTTCAAATCCTTAGTATAATCTTGCATTGTATTGCATTCATCATGAAAAATCCTTTGTTCCTAGATTGGTCCATGGTTGTGAGACTCTCGTTCTGAGAGCAATTTCAAAAACCCATCTGGATAGAAGGAAATAGGTCGAATCATGCAGGTAGACAGGATGAATAATCTCATATTTAGTCTTGTGTGTACCTGGTGAAGGACTATGTTGAAGTGGATGGTGAATTAACAAGGCCAAATTTACCACATACAGGTCTCGATCCAAACAAGGATCTGGGGCTGAAGTGGAATTAATCAATCCACAGGGAAAATCCTTCCTCGCATCCTATAGGCTACAGTTCAACTGCACAAATAACATCATGGAGTACGAGGCTTTGGTCCTCAGACTCCTATTTGCACTAAGGAAAGGAATCAGTCGCCTCTAGGCTTTGGGTGATTGAAGTTGATTGTTAAACAAGTCTAGAGTCAATACACCTGTCACGATAAAAGGCTGGCTGCATATCACAACTGGGCATGGAGCCTTATTGAAGATTTTGATGCCTTCGGTATCGATCTTATTCCTCGGAGATAGAAATATTTCCCAGATGCCCTTGTTGTTTTTTCCAGCACACTTGAGCCAATGGCTGGCTCGCGACTCTGGAGATTATCTGTTGAAATGATCTCCACCCCGTCCATTCTAGATAATGTCACCCATTTTCAGGTCTTTGAAGATGATCAACATATCCTGGCCTTCATGGCTAATTTTGGTGTCTTTAAGGACTAGATAGTGGAAGAGAGAGATCATAATGATACCGAACAGGGTGATGAAGATGATGGGATCATGGACTTACCAACAAACACCATCCATGAGGGGATGGTCATGCTTGAATGAATCTTTGACTTAGACCCTCGGGGCCAAGAAAAGATATCATCCTCCTTTGAGGGGGGAAAATTTGAGAAAGTGAACATCGGCCAGCCTGGTGAAGAGAAAATGATACACATTGGCACCTCGTGCTCCCCTGAGGAGAAGGAGAAGATTCTCATGGTTCTCTGAGAATACATTGATATGATCGTGTGGGGGTATGAGGACTTAAAAACCTATGATACATCCATTATGACTCATACCATCCCACTCAAACCTGATGCTAAGCCTTTCCAACAAAACAAATGACTGATTAACCCATTGATCGAGCCTCTGATTTACCAAGAGTTCCAAAAAATGCTGTCAGCCTGGATAATCTTTCTAATTTGGCACACTACGTGGGTTGCCAACCTCGTCCCTATGAGGAAGAAAAGTGGTGAGATCCGCCTTTGCATAGATTTTTGAAATCTGAACAAGGCCTCCAAAAAAGATAATCACCCTCTCCGCTCGCTGGATGAGGTATTCCAAATCATGAATAGATCACAAATGATGTCCTTCTTAGATGGGTACTTTGGGTACAACCAAGTCATGGTTAAATATGAGGATAGAGACAAAACTACATACCACCAAGTGGGGAACATTCACCTACCAGAGAATGCCCTTTGGCTTGATTAACACAGGGGCCAAATTTCAAAAGGCTATAGACATTGTGTTCAAGGGCCTTGTGAACCGGTGTATAATCATCTACAAGGATGATCTGACTATCTTTTCCCAGGATAGGCATGATCATTTTTCCCACCTCGCCCAGATTTGTGAGAGATGTCACCGATATGGAATATCCCTCAACCCTAAGAAATGTATATTCAAGGTCATTAAAGGGAAATTGCTTGGACATATTGTCTCTACGAAGGGTATATCGATTGACCTTGAGAGAGTTGAAGCGCTGCTAAACCTAAAAATGCCTGACAGTAAGAAGGAAATGAGGTATTTCTTTGGAAAGATGAACTTTGTTTTGTGGTTCATCACTGGATTCACCAAGATTGTAAAGCCACTCATTGAAAAGATGAAGAAATATACCAAAATTTAGTGGAGCCCTGAAGCAAAGTGGGCATTCACCTAGATTAAGAAAACGATAATGGAGGCACCAGTTCTGGCTAGTCCAGACTATTCCCTCCCTTCTTACATTTATTCCTTTGATTCACTACATTCTACTATGGTAGTTTTGACCCAGAAGGTCAAAGGGGAAGAACGAACAATAGCTTTCATGATTTCCCCCTTTAAGAATGCCAAAGTCTGGTATTCATCATTGGAAAAGTAGGCCTTTGCTCTCGTTTGGGCCATGAAGAAATTCCAGCATTATATTCTCTGGAGCAAGGTGCATGCTATCATCCCGGACCAGGCAATAAAATCTCTGCTGATGCAGAGTGAGTTGGGTGAAAGAAAGGAGAAATGGATGGCCATCCTCCAGGAATATGATCTAGAAATGAAACCCATGAAGATAGTCCAAGGCTAGGGACTATGTAGAGCGATGGCAGAAGAGACTCCTCACATTGAATGTTAGACATACACCATGGAGCTCATCACTCAGGATCCATGGTACACAAACCTAGTGTACTTATTGTTGAATAATAGATGCCTAAAGGGATTGTCTCCAAAAAAACATCTCACCTTGTGATTGAAAATCACATAATTCATGATAAAAATGCCACGCTTTTTCGTAGGAACTATGAGGGAGTATACCTCCGGTGCATCGATAGGGTTCAAGCTGCAAAGATAATCGAAGAATTTCATGGGCAGTTTGGAATTGGGCATGGCTCAGCTGACGCCACTTCCCATCGGATCCTCTGGGCTAGATACTATTGGCCCTGTATCTTTAAAGATGTCTACACTCACGTCAGGAAGTGCCACACTTGCCAAACCGTGGCACATTGTGAGCGGAACCTGGCTATGCCTTTACAGCTAGTCTTCAAAGCTAGACCCTTTGCCCAATGGGCATTTGAATTTATCAAGGAAATCAACCCTAATTCATCTGCCAACCACCGGTACATTCTAACTGCGACCGATTATTGCACCCGGTGGTTTGAAGCAATACCTTGTAAAAATAATACGACGGGCGTAGTTATAAAATGCCTGGAAGAAAATATCGCCACAAGATTCAGAATGCCCTTTGCTATAGTATGTGACAATCGTCTAGAATTTTCTTTGACATAATTACTTGAATGGACCTATGACCGGAAGATCACTCTGAAGTTTTCTAGCAACTATTACCCCCAGGGTAATGGTGTGGCTGAATCAACTAACAAAAATTTGCTTGAAGTGATCAAACACCTATTAGAATATAATCCCTAGGACTAGCACCAAAAGCTGAGATTCACCCTCTGAAAGGATTATATTTGAATTAAGGCTGCCCTGGGGACATCCCCATTCCATTTGGTTTACGGCTAGAACCCACTGTTCCCCATTAATTTACAAATCCTAGTTTTATAGTTTATGCAGGAATTTAGCAACCGGGACAATATCTTGGAGGTTCAGCTCCTAAATTTGGTGTGAATGGAAGAACAAAGAGATGTAGTCCTTGAACATTTTGTACATCACCAAGCAGTAGTGAAATGGTGGTTTGACCAGAGAGCCCAGTATAAGGCCTTTCAGATTTTGAACTTGGTCCTCTTGTGGGATAAATCCCGGGAAAAGAAAGGAAAACACACCAAATTCCAACGGCTCTGGCTCAGACCATACTTGATCTCAGATATCTATGGGGAAAATACCTATCACCTCAGTACCATGACCAAAGAAGCTATTCCATTTCCTATCAATGGACAGTTTCTCAAACATTACTTCGAATGAGGTAGGTTTTCTAGAGTTGTACTGTATGTAAATTTCTTGTTTGTAAATATCTTTCTCAGTACCCTGTTTGGTGTGCCTTGTAAGTAGCTTTGTTGGTTGTCCTTCGGGACCACCCCATTTATTTTTGCTTTGTTTTTGGCTTCACTCTTTCTTTTCTGAGTCCCCAGTGTTTTTCTCCCCCTTTTTTGTAGGCTAGTATGCTTTATAGGACATCTAGTCTCCAGGATGGTACCTTTTGCATTATGGTGAACTTAGAATCTATTGTTAGCATAGTGGAATTGGTTTGGTCTCTGGAGTTATTTTGTGAGTTGGCAACAACCTATGAGAAATATTCAATAGATTCATCCCCAAAATTCTAGAAATTAGTTAAATCAAAATCAAAAGGAACAAGTAATCGAACACACCGAGGGTAGATCGGTAGCACTAGTTTGTTGGCCCAAGTCTGAAACATTTAAATTCTTCCTGAGTCTGGAGTTTTTCTTCCCTATCTAGAAAATTGGAGTGGGTGGAAGGGTGAAATAAGTACCATTGTTAAATTTAGCTAAGCTTAAGCTTAATGGTGAAAGAAGTACCGCCCTCCCATCCAAAAAATAATAAAATGATAAGGAAAGAAAAGAATGGAGAAATTATGGTATCTGGGGGAAATGAGCAAATTTGATGACTTTGATTTGACATGTCTAGTGCCTCTTCTCTGCTTCTCCTAGAGGTCATCAGCTTGATTTTCTTTCAAAGCACACACTTCACAACTGATGAGAAACCAAGGATTGAATCATGTATGGGCCAGATTTTCTCAAACGCTTCGCACCTTGCAAGAAAGATGCTCCAAGTAATGATTGATTTTGGTTTTGCTAACCAGAGATTCTATAGTTTTCAAAGGCATTCAACCTAGATAGTCACTATTTTTTATGCCCTACATACCCGTCCCTACATTTTGTGGGAAAAATGTTGGGTCCCCTCTTTTCGCTTTGGCTCTTGCCTTGTCTTCTATTTTTTTTGTTTCCTTCTCCAGGATTTTCCTCGTATGAGGTTTTTTTTCTTTTGTTTTGTCTTCTTGTGTCTCTAGGACCTAGTCCTAGAGTTTTTTCTTTCCAGAGCAAGATTTCAGACTCTGAGATTCTCCGCCACGATGTCTTCTTCTCGCGAGAAGGTATGGTTGCATGGAATCCTTGGGCCTAAAATTTGGAGGTTTTTCTATTCTGGAGTTTGCAGAGAAAAGGGTAACTTGCTTTTACCTTGGGTATAAATAGAAATTATATGCCACTTTTACAGTTACTGTGACTAAAACACTTGTGCATTTAGAGCGAATTGAAGTGAATTAAGGCAATTTTAAATTTCTTTTGCTCCCATGTTTAGTAGCTGTTTACCAGAGATTTTGTAGTGATTGTTCATGGTAATCCTTGTGGTTAGCTCATTGCTAGGTGCCTCCTGTGCCTACCTTCTCCATTGTGTTCATTTTTTAGGTAGGCTCTCAGCCTTGGTCTTGTCATTTTTGTGTTTTCTAGTTTTGTTCTCATTTTGCTCTTTGTTTTTGTTTTCTGTCTAGTTTTTTTTGTTGTCTTGGCTGCATCTTGTGGCACTGGTCTTCCTTCGCCTCCTGTTGGTGGGTAGGTACTTGCAGAGGTTCATCCACCCTCTACGCAATTGTAGCATAGGTGGTTTTCATGCATTCCGCATAGTGTTGGCTGTCTATACATTATGTAAATTCTGTAAGATATGTAAATATGCCTCATCTCTATTCTATACTTGATGTATATCCTTCCATTTTGGGTCAAGCTCACCATGCTTTTGTTTGTGTTTCCCCAAATCTGTGAGCTCACCTGCATGGTGGAATACTACCTGGTTGGAACTCAGCTCTTTGCTGGTTTCAACCATGGTGATTTCTCTCTCCACTGTCAAATCAGTCTTCATAGCACATTTATTTCTCATGTGCGCATTTAAGTTCCACCAAGTGGTTCTTGTCTCGCACACGTTTGGATAGTTGGCACCATCATCGCCATAGCTCCTATTTATTGCATGACCATGTGACACCCACATAAGCCTGAAAACTCATCTTCCAGTCATATCTCCCAATGGTTAGTTTTCTGGACTTTTGGCCCTGTGTCCTCGCCCAACCTATATCTTACTTCTGACAAACATGCTAAAAATCCCTAGGCCCAGATAGTGGTTGAATTACCAAGTTGACATATTATACATATCTTTTCTGGATTTTGACATGAACTAAATTTTTAGGTGAAGTTTGTAATGTGGTGGTAAGTTCTCTAGAACTCGAAGTAGCATTTTATCTTATGAAAATTTTGACAGTCGCCTTACCTTGCAGGTTTTCAAATAGAACGCTTTCACTATGTCGGAGGCTTCTACATCCTCTCCACTCGAGAGTCCCAATCTCCACACCACAGCAGTCACCAAGGTATTCGTTAGTTCTAAAAATGAGAGGGCCCTAGAAAAGCTTCCCCTTAGCATAAAATATTTGAAGGAGAATACCCTTACAGGATAAAAAATCAAATCTAAGGTTCAGTTGATCACCGACACCAACATCAGAATGTGGGCAGAGATGTAGGCCTTGGTGAAAATGATGTTCATCCAATGAACACTTGGGGACTAGCTAGCCATCAATGTTGGAGAATTTGGGATTTTCAAGGCTGCTTGCTTCCCATGCTCTGTGCAAGCCCCAAAACTTATTCTCACTCTGGCTGCACATTACAACTCCTCCGTCTGGACTGTCATGCTCACTGCCCCGATCCTGACTGGATATCCTACACCCATGGTCTCCCTAGATGCTACAACCTTTTGGGAAGGTTTTGGGATTCCCCAATTTGATGAAGCAACCGTTGTCACCCGATCTAATTTGTTGACACAATTTCAGTAGCTGGAGGTTATGGCCCGGTAGTATTTGAACAACAAGTGGCTAAAGACCCCAAAGAAAGATTCTAAAAGAATGAAGATGAAAATCCCCAGATCTGAATTCAAGGAGAGTATCCAGATGGGGATCATAGCATTATGCAGGATTTTTGGGCAACCCCATGCCCAAGAATTCTCGGGATGGATGTATTACTTCCTACTAGGCATCTCCACCGGCGAACAATATTTTGATTAGGCTGCCATCATTTCAAACCATGTGGACTTGCAGTTCCTTTAGATGGCCCAGACCTCTAAATTTTATATGAAGTCCTATGTCCTCTGGGCCCTAGCACAATAATGCCCCATCATAAATGAGTTACTCACATCAGGTGTTCTTGGGGTTGGCTCGGGCCAAAAGGCTCCCTGGGATTATTTCCCACAAATCCAATGGGAGGCTAGCTTCCTCAGCTTCTGTTGAGTGAATGATGCCTTTGTCTACTACAATCTCCTCATGCCTACCCGGGATGCTGGGTACTACCTCTCTAAGGAGGAAATAGTTTTGGTTAGAAGTTATGGCCACTACTATATACATTTCTAGTAACATACTTACATTCGGGTAACCGACTTCTCCAGGAAACCCTATTTGTTGCCCAAGCACTATGGGAAAAAAATAATTCTTTTGGAATACTACCGGTAGATTCTAGAACTCCATGCCCCCTATACTGTGAAGAAGGTGGTCAATGTTCCATTCCCAGTCACCTGTGGGAATTACATGTCTAGTTTGGTCGTAGCCAAAGAGGCAAACAATGAGCTTAAAAGCCTGGGCTTAACAGAATTCTATCTGGAGCGGAAGAACTTTGGTCCGCTAGGAAAAATAGAAATGACACTTCCCCAGGCATCAAAGCCCCATATATTCCACATGGAGGACTTCTGGGAAGATTTCCAAGATGATTTTGAAGTTCAAAGGTGACACTTTGTCCGTATGACAATGGGGATGTTGGAGAGGCTGAAGCTTTGGAAATTCCCGCGTGACTTTTTGGACACCAGGTCCACTATAGACCCTTAGTACAAAGAGAAGGGAATAGACAAGATGGATCTCCCTCTAGTAGATTAGAATTCCCAAGAGGGGCCAACTATTGAAGATATAACTTGCAACATGGTCGAGCGTAGCCATGCTTGTTTCAAAAGGTCGTGCCCAGGAAGTACGCGCAAAGTTGGCCCGATAGTGCAGAGATTGACTTTCAGGGCCAGAACCTCCTCATAGGGGGAGAACAAAGGAAAAAGAATAATGGGAACCCCATCACAAACTCCATCTGAGACCACCATAAAATAGTAAATGCAACAGATGCTGGCGGTCTCCTAGTAGATGAAAGATAAACTAATCACGTGGTTGGCCACCCTGGTACTCATGACCGAGCCTGTTTGTCCTCCCTCTTACCCTTCGCTGGAAGCATTGATTGTCCAAGAAACAAGAGCCAGAGCAGAAGAGGAGCAGGCAACTCTAATGGATGCAGGTACCCCTTTGGTAACCAGGAGAAAGAAAAAGAAAACTGTACCCCTTTGGTAACCAGGAGAAAGAAAAAGAAAACTAACTCTCAACCAAGGGCAGAGCTAAAAATTGGGATGCCAAGCATCCAAGAAGTGCAGATCCTTTCTTCTGACTCTTCGGAGCTAGAGAAATAACCTGAGGATATCCCAGAGAACTCCCCTACCAATGATGAATTTGATGATGTATTTGGAACTAATGAGTTTGGGAACTTGCGGGGGGATTTCATAAAGTCAGTAGAAGAAATCATTGCATAAGATGAACTCCCAGAGCAATAGCCTACATAAGAATAGGAAGCTTGGGTGGAAGGAGAAAAGGGACAGGAATAGGTGGATACCTCTGAGGTCCCAAAAATATAGGTTATAGAGACTAAGGAGGGTGGACAGACACAAGATGAGAAAATGGCATCGGTTGGTGAAACTAGACCCACGGGAATAATTGTAACCCCAACTGCCATGCTCCAAACACCACGTTCGAAGGTAACATTTTGGGAAGTGATCATAGCAGCCCAAATGTTGAATCTTGGCCCAACACCTCCCCCACCTCCAAAGAATACACCAGTTGAAGAGAACATCCCAGCAATAGAGGTTGATGAACAACAACAGGATGAGAGGAACCCTAGGGAAATAAATGATGATCCTAACATTGCCAAGAATACAGACATCAGGGAAAAAGATACAAGCACCACTGTGGTAAGTACTACCGGTGAACCCAAAAATAGGAGGAAGGAGTCAGAAATGGCTCATACTATTGAAGGGGAACAACAAGATCCTAGGGAAAAATCACAGCAATAAATCCTAGCTGCAAAGCCACCCCTACCACCACAATGGTTGGTGGAGTCCCGCAAGAGAAAGGCCTCAATGACGCCCAAGGCCCATCTCTCCTTGGCGGAGATGATGGTACAAATGTAGGACCCTTTCAAAACTAAGAAGGCCTAGACAATCCATACTCTTCAGATTGGGCCGGGTAGAGAAACGGTTGCGGTAATCATGACACCTTCCCCAGATGTAGACGAGGCAATGGCTAAGGCCAATGAATATTCCATCACTGAAGTATCACTAGGGAAGAGAGGGAAATAGGGTGAACTTGACCTATTGAAAGAAGTGACCAAGGCAGTGGAGGCCCTCTGTGAAAAAGAGGCCTAAAAATTTAGGGTGGAAAAAGGGAAGAATGCAAATCTCATGGGGTTGTTAATGGAGCCCACGCAGCCTCTTACTGCCATTCCCCTGGGTGTCTCTACATCCGATGCACCACTCCCTCGGAGTGACATAGATTCATTAAGGGAATTGAAAAGAAAAGCCCAGGTAGTTGATGAGTGGGTTACAAAATAGGTGGGAAATGTCCAATCTTTCTTGGCATCCAGACTCCCAGACTTTTACGTGGCCGGAAATACTCTACATCAGGCTGAAACTACTATCTCCATCTAGGAGGGAGATATAAAAAATTATGAGGCATGGAAGGACGAGATGGAAGAACTCATTGACATCGGAGAAGAAATTTTCTTCGAGGCTAAAATTTTAGGAGAGGAGTCTTTTGACTTTGTCTGGACCCAACACTCTAGACTCAACCTCACATTGGGGGTAATCAAGCAACTAGTAGGGGCTATGTGCGACAAAGTCTAGGAAGTTTAATATTCTTTCAATTTATATAAGTCATTCATCTCCAAGGTCTCTGAAGCTGATCCCTTTAGCATTGAAACATGCACTCCTAAGGAATATGTCCTAGGAAAGTTTGATGAGCTAATGGAGTCTTGGTATGAATCCCCAGAGGGAATGGAGGGAGTGAAAATGTCAAATCTCACTCGCATGGTGCTTTAGAGTCATGATGCGACCAATATGGCTACAGAGTTCAAGGAAAATGTTCCAGATTTGGATGAACAATTGGAGGCGGCCAAATACTGACGGGCCGGCCTTAAGGACATAGACGAAGATGGGATCGCCCGGCTCCTACAGAAATTCAATGATACTAAAGAACAATAAGGTCCTATGGATTCTGGAGATGATCATCAGGAGATGCAATTTTTTGTATTCATTCATTCTTTGGGGCGTGAGCTCCTGGATCTCGGAGTCCCAAATCCAATAATATTTTTGGAATTCTTTAAAGTGACACGTGTCCCAGTTTCCAATGCCGACTGGTCACTTTCAAGGCAGTCAATAAAAGGTGTCAGAGAATAGGTAACCACAATAAGGCATGTCAGCTCAACAAGAGGGTTCTGACAAATGGTCTTCCCAAGGCACCGCTTCAACGTTACACCTGGCACATCAGAGACAGGGAACTGCTTTCCCATTTATGAGGGATGTAGCCTCGATCCCTAGGGGATTAGATTTCTTCTTTCTCCTATTGGCTCTCTTCTCGAGGCTGATTCTTCCACTCCTCTTTTCTTGTCTTATTCTTCTGACATGACATACCTTTTTCTGTCTTGAGGTCTTTTGTAGCGTGGTGAAAGTAGTACTAGCCACTGGAAAATAGTATTATATTGTAAGGTGTAAAATAAATTAGGTTAAGTTTTAGGTCAAATCATGTGTATAAATAATAAGTCCGACCTCATTCCAAGGGTCAAAAAAATTGATGATTTTGCAGTCCACAACTAATAGAATTTTAGTTCTCTTAGTTCTTAGTTGCAGAGCTCAATGCTCCTTAGTTTTAAAATCTTTTAGTAGATAGATGATCCCTTGGAGCCACCATTGTAATATGCACTAGTGCTTGCTGGAGATATGTTGATGAAGAAGGAAGGGTTCTATCAATGACGTTGTTAGCATTCTGATCTCTGGGTTAACAATATTTTATGCTTTGTGTTCTTTATGTCCTTTGCTCTGATACTTCAAGTAGATTAACGAACTCCTTTTCCTTTGCTATTGATTAAATATGAGCTGATGGTTCTGTATTTCATTAGTATTTAGTGTAGCGTGTTAGAGCATTGTTGATGTTTTGGATGTTTAAGTATAACTATATGTAGATGAAACATTTCTAACTCTGCAGTATCTTTTGAAGTTTATTTGTTAAGTGAATGTGCGCTTGCAGGAAACCCCACTTACCTAAATCTCCAGAGAAGATGAGCCAAGATAACCAGCTATCCCCCTAAAAAAAAACAATCACATTTCCCAACTAAGCTCCCGCACTGTTGAGACCCAACTCTCACGTGCTTGAAGGCCTAGGGAATCTAATTTCCCCAGACAACCTTTACAGGCGAAGTTAACCATTACCCCGATAGCCGGTGATAACTTACATCTGTTGGTGGACCCAGTCACAGAGACCCACCAATAGGTTCCCCAACATTGTATCCACCTGGTTCTATTTGACTCAGGTGTGATGTTGGGGAAATCCTTACGTGTTTTTTGAGTCAGTCCACACAATATATTTGAAAGGCCTTAAGTTCTTCATAACCCTAGCACATCTTTGACATTGCTAAATAAAAATAAGTGCTCACTACATAACATCTCCCATTTGGGGGGTGCCAACTCAAGCTTGTTACCTCTCCATGCAGTTATCATTCACTTATCTTGCATGCATCCTCTCATCCATTTCGAGAGAACACCTATGTTCTCTTCAACCCACCTATCCTCTTGAGTGGCATCCTCATCCTCATTTCCCATCATCCTTCCTCCTAGTTACTCTTTTGAATGATTGGGACATCTTTTCTAATTAAATCATCTTCATCCTAGCTCAATATCTTATTTTTCTTTGATATGATGCTACTTCGTAACACCATCTCAAAGAGGGGAAAAATGTAGACACCTAAATTTGATTATAAAATTTAATTAATTTTAGCCATCTTACTTGTATTATTGATTCAATAATTACGTGTTATTTAATTAATTAATGTCAGCCTTCTAGCCAAATTAATTCAATTAATTAGCTATAGTACAATTAATCTAATGGAAACCCTTAACCATTTAATTAATTAAATCCTCCTTCCTCTATTAATTTAAATAATACCTTTATCTATTTAAATTAATTCATAAATCCATTTTTACTCTATTTGTGAATTAAATCACCTAAATTTGATTAGCAAATTTAGTTAAATTTAGACATCTTACTCGCATTATTGATTAAATAATTACATGTTATTTAATTAATTAATGTTATCCTTCTAGCCAAATTAATTCAATTAATTAGCTATAGTTCAATTAATCTAATGACAACCCATAACCATTTAATTAATTAAATCCCCCTTCCTCTATTAATTTAAATAAATATCTTTATCTATTTAAATTAATTCATAAATCCCTCTTTCCTCCATTTGTGAATTAAATAATACATTTAATTAAATTTGAGCACATGGCTCCTAACTTTAACTACATTTTAACCAACCCTCTAACCGCCTAACCCATGTTTCTAACACAAAACAACCCATTCATACATACTAATATCCAATTAATTAGTTAATTACTATTAACTAGCTAATTAACCCTCCACTCATTCTCTCTCCTCTCATAAAATCCTCCCACTTTTCCCTTTTGCCCACTAATTAATCATAATCTTCCACCTAATCAGTCACTAATTATTTGCACAATCCTAATCAAATGGATTAAGAACTCCAAAGTCAAACCTAGTCACCTCAACTCCAATCCCCAACCACATGTCATAAAGTCTTCCTTAAATGCACTTACATCCTCTTACACATTTGTCCCTTTTTTCCACTTCCCAAAATGGTCACATTCCTCCAAATTTGACCTTTGCAATTTGAGACAAGATGTGCCTTTGTGTCATATCTTCCCCAACCCCCATGTCCTCCCATACTCTCTCCTTGTAACACTTGTCACAAGGCTATGAGTTTGAAGAAGCACAATCCATGTGGTCACCTCCAAATGCATCTTGACCCTTCCTCAAGTTTGTGTCTCAACCATTCATTTCATCTCCTCTTTGCCTATAAATTGAAGGCCCTTTTCCTTCAATTTTCATCCACCTTTTATGCAATATCATAATGCCGATTTGATATTCAAAAGAAAGACTCATAACCTCATAATGCCAAAATCCCTTCAAAATCAAATTCTGTGAAGCTTGAGCAATTCCATCTTTTGAGCACACATATCCAATCTTAGAAAAATCCACACATCAAGAATAATTCATGGCTTAAGGAGGTTTGAATATTATTAGGCTCTTTTGGTGATTTTAGTCTTTCTTTTGTCTAATCTAGTTGTTGTTTTAATAGTGTAGTTTGAATGTTTTAACTTGTTTATTGCATTCCTAGTTGAACTCACACTTTTATTGCACATAGATTGATACTAGGAAGTATGTATGTTAGAGGTTCTTGTTAATATTATGTGCAATCATAGGAAAGTAGAGACCATATTCGATCTGATATATCACCTCCCTTTTATGTTTTTGTAATTCCTTCTCCATTTTCCCTTAAAGTTGTTAGATTAGTTTATCTGAGGTACACCTTGATTGGAAGGAAGTTGACCTTCTTTAGAGATTTAGACTCACATTTTCAAGGTGCCACACTTGGAGGTTGTTTCAATGTTTCACAAGGTTTCTAAGGGGTCATACCCCAAGCATGGGTGCAAACTGGTGTGATAAGAAAAATCATGTGGGAAAAATCTCCCCTCATAAAGAGAGATGAAAACAAACAAGATGAATAGATGGAGGACTCAATATCCCCCAAGAACTACATACATCATATATATACAATAAAGTATCCCAACATATGGAGGAAATGATACATGATACCCCTCATAATAAAGAATAACCTATGAAAATGACATGTGATTGAAGGAAAAACATAGTCCAATGCCTACAAAAAACATTTCACCCCTTGAGAAGAAGATATACCAAGTACAAATGGAGGAATGCTTCCTATTTTGGATAGGGATCATGAAGTATAATCGAAATATAGTATGATGATGATGTCTCTAAAATATACTCATGTGCTTCCATGTCCTTGGATGATGAAGATTCCACAAACCAAATGAGAACATGTACAATCATAGTAGAAGGTGAAAAACAAGGGACAAACAAGGAACCAACAGAAACTGATTGTGAACAAGCTGCAAAGATAAAAGTGAAGTGAAAACATTGTTGCCACAACTATCATCATATGGGAATGATGTTGAACACTCTTGGATAAATGAGAGGGGAGGGGGCAAAATAAGTTATTCTAATACATTTTTAACTTTAATTGTACAAGTTATAATGTTAATTCAAACTGATAATCTAAACACCGATAAGCATGAAAGAACAAAAACAAGTACCATGCACAGTGAACACTAGATTTACAAGGAAACAAAAGATGGGAAAAATTATAGATAATCTAATTCTCATAAATAAGAACATCGATTAAGGTGATTTTTACAATACTCATTGTAGGTAAGGCTCACTACCGATCGGGCTCACTGCCCTAAATACAAAATAGCTATCACAACTAACGACTAACTATCGATACAAGAGGCTAACTTCTTATAGAAACTAGCTAACTACCAAAGAGAGTATTAATAATAATAAATCCACCATAGAAGTAACTAGCTCTAGTATTCTTCCTTCAGTAACACACACTTACACAAAGAGTAAGATTTACTGATTAATATTTTTTCTTCATACGCTCACATACATACATTTATATCAAGTAAGATCTTCTTCTATATATACCAATTCATAGAACATCCAAGTCAACCTAACACAATTTAAAATAGGTCACACTGGAGGAATCCCATGGTGGTAAGGAATGAAACATGAACCACACAATACCTCATTGCTCCAATGAACATGCTACACATTCTTCATGACATTCAAGCTGATGAACAATGAAAATGCATGTTACAATGAAAATAGTCACCCCAAAACACTTCAACCAATACCCAGATCAGTACTATGGACCCAAAAGATTAAGTATTAGCATGTAATACCATGAATGAGAATAAGACAAACATGGTAAAAGATAGATAATCATAGAACACCCTTCGGTGCATATTCCACCAGAATAGAAATCCTCATCAATGAGAATTACCAATATACCACAAACTAAACCTCATCAAATAGGTAGATATGTTTACATAAATGAAAACCATTAATGATAAAAAAAATCACATTCACATCAATATCCCCCTTTTCATTGATGAAAAAATCCATCAACAACAACAAAAATCTTTTAAGATGTCATCATCAAAATCCTTTAATCTTCTCCCCCTTTGACAACAATGACAAAGGAAAAAAACTCCCTCTAAAAAAATCACTCTGCACCCCTTGAGAGGAAGCTACCCAACACTGATCCATAATATAATAAGCATGCAATGCTCTGGACCAATACACATCTTGGTACACTTAGTTCAGACCAGAAAGGGGCAAAACCCCCAAATTTTGCCTGAGATACTCAAACTGTCCTTGCATAATGGTTTAGTGAAAATATCTTTAATCTACTATTTTTTAGGTACATATTCAGGATTCACCTCATTGTCCAATACCTTCTCCATCAATAAGTGATATATGATTGACATATGTTTCATTCTAGAATGTTGTATTGGATTCTTATAAATGTTTATAATACTGGTATTATCACACATAATTGAGATTAGATCATTAAATGATATGCCAATATATTTAAGTGTTTGTTTCATCCAAAGAACTTATGTTCAACAAGAAGATGCTACAATGTATTTAGCCTCAATAGTGGATAAAGATACAAAATTTTCTTTCTTACTTGACCATGAAACTAGCTGGGAGCTTAGAAAATAAGCTCCACCACTAGTACTTCTCTCATTATCAACACAACCACCCAAATCCACATTAGTTTTGATCCAAACTAAGAAAAAATATAGTTTTGATTGAAACTAAGAATGTTTCGATCAAAACAATCAAGTACTTTCTATCGAAAGTACCCGACTAAATCCTCTCACCTCATGGATTTTGTGAGGAATTGCTTCCTCCAGAAAAGTAAAATCCACTATTGTGGGTTCAACCTGCAGAAATTGTCCTAAGATTAGGTCATGAAAGAATTGCATTTAACTTGTCTTGGTCCATCTTGAGAGTACCCTTGGAGATCACAAATCCAAGATATGTGAGTGATCGCTTGTTGTAAAGGCCCAGAAACTAGGCATAATCCTTTAACTTAGGGATTGGACATCCAACTAAGAAATTCATCCTCTTTATAAGAAACTCATTTAATATGTCAAACCCAGGGACATGTTACTTGAAATGGAACAACAAAATATATGCACCAAGCACTTTCTCAACCAATCACTCTATAATTGTTGTAGGAAACACATACTGGAAAGGAACTATTCTATGGCTGCTGGAAGTAAATGCTTTTGAAGGGAAACTATACTATTACTACATGAAATGAATACTAAAAATAAAGTTAAGCTATTGCTGTGAAAGACAATACTTGAAAGTAAATAATGGAAGTGAACGCTGCTAGCAAAATGGAAGAGTGCACAAACTAACTATAATGCCTGAGTTACTCTGCTGCTTGGCTGCATGAAGTGATAGCTATCTCATGGCTTTGTCTATAGGAGCTATTCAACATAGGAATTGAAATGATGGAAATGCAAGAAAGCAAAATAAAATAAAATGAATCTAAGTATGGATTCCTCACCAAGTGGGCCCCTTGGGTGAGTACCCAAAACACTCAATTACACAAAATTAATTTCAACACTTCATTTGCTTATTAAAATGAATAACAAAGTACAAGGATTCTCATAAACAGTAAACCAACCAAATTGAACTATACTGCAACTATCTCCTAATAATGCCCTTCCTTCTCACGTAGGAGCAGGGCTTTATTTAAAGAAAAACATCTAACTGCTAAACTCAACATGCCCTAAGAAAAGGCAAAGCTTTTATTACAAACAACTAGCAGAAAGGAAAGCTAGAAAGCAGGAAATGGAATTGGTCCAAAAAAGAGGAAAGAACTACTTAGACAATAGATCTAACTTCCTACTCTCTCCTAGATTTCATCAGGGAACTTATTGCATTTTCCAAGTCTTCACTCAATTGTCTCCACCTGGATTAACCAAAAACCTTCCGCTACTGCTACACTGATGTTCCATCTATGTGCATTTGCTATAGGACCGAGTCAAGCATCCAACACATGGACGTGCTCACATGATCAAGATGACGATTGCTACTTTGATGCACTACATTTAAAATATTAGGATAGAAGCATTCATGACAAATAATCATTAAAGTACATATGCATTATCTATCACTCAATCAGTTAATTCATCCATAAAACATGATCATGATTCCATAGTAATAAATAGAGCATATTCATCCAGATAAAGCATATTAAGTAAGCATATGTCCATAGCATAGGTTTAGTGGTTGAATATCACATATTAGTAGTTTCAAAGCATAAAGTCTTGGAGTAAATAAGAGAAAACATGGCAAAAGACCTATCAAAAGTTCTCCTAGGGTATCTAAAGTATGCCATTAAAATGACCTATCATTTTGCCCCCTACAAAGACTAGTACCGGTCCTCAGGAACTGAGACATTTTAGATATTTTCAAGTACCCGGAGGTCTCCTTCTTGTGTCTCTCCAATCATGGAGGTGCCCACTTACCTGTAAAATCCATTTTTCCTTTCCATCTTCACACATTTTCTTAGTTCCAGTTGCTCATCCAGCTCGTTATCCACACAACCGTATAGCGGCCATAAAAGCAGAGGAGGTTGAAAGGTAAGTAGCAACCATCTTTTAGGCTATGGCTGACATCCCAGGTGTATATATAGTGAACACACTACATTTCAGCTCGTAGGTTGATCACACTGTGTGGTTCTTTCCTTTTTGAGTGCCATGGTTAATCTCCCCCATCTCTGCCTTAATCCCTCAGCTACTCTGTCCCCATCTACCAGTGAAAATCTCTAAAATTCCATGAAAACTTCTGCAGGGCTATCCAAAATTATTTTTCTAGGTGCAAAATCATGAAACCCATAAAAAATTTGCATCCAATCACAATAAAGCTGTTGAGGTGACCGACTTTCAAGACGAAGAGGCAATAAAACAAACTGTTCAAGTATTATGTACCTATGCAATTGTTATCCATAATTAATCTCATTTTGGATCTAGGAAAGGAGGGAAGACAAATGAATATCACCAAAAAAAATTAGGGGATTCCAATTAGTGTTAGAAGGAACAACATAGTTGTGAACATATAACTCGTATAACAAATTTTGGACACAATCAGGTGATGTATTATATGTGGCCACAAATTCCTATGGGGTTCCTATGCCTGATTTGAGATCTCGAAGGACTCTCATTAACTTAAACAGTAGGAATTGTTCCTTAAGGCATAGGGTATAAACCCTTGGTGGTGGTCTGCACTTTATTAAAACTGGAGTTATGTCTGTAACTTCATTTATTTTACTCAGAAATAATTAAATTTCTTGTTGTTTCCTCTCAAGTTCCCTTCTCAATTTTGCCTTTTCTAACTCCCACATTGACTTTGATATTGCATCTCATTCAAATAGTCAACTAAGAGAGCATGAATAGTTACCTCTTCTGGCTTCCTGTGTGGGACTGACTTGGCTGCTTGTTGGCCTTCCTTTTTTTTTTCTCAAACTGGCACGTCAACTAGAACACGGACCTTTTCTCCCTAATTTTATTCTTGCTGAGAATAAGATTCTTTTTCGGCTCCCTTGGGTTCTGCTACCTCTGGAATTATACACTTTGCTTCTTTACCCACATTAGTTGCTGTAGGATCCTCTTCCATCACATCCTGGTGTTCTACAAATGGACTATGTGCTTGCAGCTGTTCTTGTGAAGACTACTCAGAGGAGACATTAGGAGAAGAGTCAACTATAACAGGGGAATCCTTGATGTCTATTTGTGTAGTGTTCAAACAAAAACTTCTTTGTAATGGAGTATCAATAGAAGTTGCAGGGTGCTTCTGTGAAATTTTTCTTCTCTTGACAAGTGTGGCTACAGGAGAAACAGTAGAAATAGGAACATCTTGACTCATATATTCCACCATCTTGGCCTTACCCTTACCCTTTTTATCCTTTTTCTTAGCTTTTAGGGTCTGAGAAACTATGGGAACCTTGGTTTCTCTGCTCCTTGAGGTAGGGTTTGGATGGCCGGATGCCACACTCTTCACATCAATTCCCGAAGAAGAAGGATTCCAAAAATGTTCTTCTAGCTCAACAAATTCCTCATCCTTATCAGCGTTATTCCCTTATTATTCTTGAATTTCAGGCCATGGCCCTTCTCTATGTAATTGAACATGAGGTACTGCAATAAATCCATCCTAGGACATGGGAGAGCCATCTCACAGTGACCTTTCCACCAAGAGCTTTATTAAACTGTGGTGGGTCACTGCATTCTGTCACCCCTTTCGTACCTCTTCAACACTTCAATTTAAAAGGGCATAAATAAAATTGGGGACATTTACCAAATGGTCATGTCGTAAATGACTCAATAATTTGAAGTGTATTGCATGTAGAAAGGAAAAATGACCCTCACAGGTAATGTACTTGATAATATGAGCTACCAACTAAGGATACTCTCCTGGAAGAGATAACCGCCTAAAACCCAGTTTGTTGTAATCTACTGGAACATCTATTGGTAAAGAAAATTTTGCTCTAGCTGTGCGTGCATCACGCCCATGCAAGACGCTTCTCCCATGGAAGGAAGTCCAGAGAATTCAACAATTCTTGCTTCAAAAGCTTCTACTTGTAGCCCTTTGATATACGAAACACCATTGCTATAAGTCCTCAAGAATTACAGGGTCATGGCTTCATCATGACCATTCAACCTTACAATGTAGGTCAGCCACCCAACTTTGTTAAAAACTTGAACACTGTCCTAGTCCTGTAACAATGACAAGTGGTTTGTTGGTTCATGCCATATAGGTAGACCACCCATCCTGCTGTTTGAAAACCTCAACAATTTCTAAAAAAAACTCTGAAAAACCTTTTTATTCCACTGCTACTATTAATTCTGTTTGCTGAAATGCCACTGTTGTGCCCATGTTTTTAATAAAGCTTTCTAGTTTTCTGGGTAACGCAAACAAGACACAAAAGAATTTTTTAAAATAGTCTTATAAATATAAGTCGATATTTTGAGTTTAAAAAGATAGGACTGATTTTGAAATGTTACACTCACAGATTGTCAAATCATCATTTTTGACATGATGTCATAGTACAATTCTTGTAGCAAAAATATTAATGATAAAGGATGGCAATCCAAAAATATTAATGAAAAAGGATGGCAATCATGACAACAGATTTTAAACTGACATAATATTTGAGTTGATGGGATAAGTCATTTATTACACACAAAACCTATCGGACTGCCCCCTACAAAAAAGGTGAAAAGTGTCCACACTTGTGTGGCAAAAACGTACAGTAAATTCGTGGATGAAATGATACATTAATTACAATATATCATAATGATATTAAATGAAGAATTATTTTTTTGAAACAATAACTTAATGCGTACCTTTGAATATTATACCTTGAAATTCCCAAATCCAGAAAAATTTGTTGACATGGGCAGAGCAAAAATTTGAGCTGGCGCAATAATGAGGTGACGTGAATGTGATGATGGCAGAAAAAGTGATGAAAAAGTTGATGGGATGATATTTTTATTATGGACAAGCAATTTTTGTGGGAATTTTTTTTTTTTATTATGACTACATGTGGAAAAAATGTCAAAGAGACAACCAGAGCAAATAATTACTTTAGTTGGCTGCAGGAATGCCCTCAGCAAGAAGAGGTCCTCCGGCTGCAGGAAAGTCTTCAGCTGGAGGAGGTTCTTCATTTGTAGGAAAGTCTTTAGCTAGAGGAGGTCCTTTGGCTGTAGGAAAGTCTTCAGCTGGAGGAGGAGGGTCTTCGGTTGCAAGAGGTCCTTTGGCTACAGGAGGTTCAGCTAGGGCAGGAGAAATCTCAAACTGCCATAGGAAATCAACCTTTGTCTCAGGTTTATGGTACAAGTGAAGCCTATGACCATTCGCCAGTAACTTGAAATGTATAGGGTTGATGGTGGATAACTGAACTAAAACATTAGCATAAACGTGTAATCTCATAAGGGCCAAGCCAACATGTTGTAATCTTACCTTGGGTTTCTTGGAATCTGGAGTCATACAAAAGAGCTCACTCGCTAGGAGAAAACTGTTTGGTAAGGATATGAGAATCATGCCACTTTTTCCACTGAGTCTAAACCAATTCAATGATGTAGGGTGGCTTTCCTTATCTCATCCAGCTGGTTAAGTTATAGGATCCTATCGTGTTGTGCTTTAGTAAGATCAATGTTGAGCTATAATGCCGTACGTAAAGTTTTATGTACAAAGTCAATTGGCATCACATATTTTTTTCCATATACAAAATCAAAAGGAGTAAACCCTAGTTTTGTTTTCCATGTAGTTTGATAGGCCCATACTGCTTCTTGGAGGTGACTGCTCTAATCATTCTTGTGTAACTGTATTGTCTTGGTGAGGGTAGATTCTATCACCCTATTAGTGATTTTTGCCTAACCATTCGCCTGTGGATGATAGGGGCTAGATTTTTGGTGGTGAATATTATACTCGTTCATCAGAGCAGTAATTAACGTAGAGGTAAATTGAGATCCTTGATCAGTGAATAACTCTCTGGGTACACCATAGCATGTGAATATCTCCTCATACAACTACTGTGCAACCTTGTTATCCCTGGCATGCTTCATGACTCTAACTTCCACCCACTTGGTCACACAATCAGTACATACCAGGCTGTACGAATTGTCATTTGATGCAGGACTAATGGGACTGACAAAATTGATTCCCCATTTATCAACTAGAGTCACCACTACTTGAGGAAAGAGTGGCATTTCATTAGATTTAGTAGGCCTCTCCATCCTCTGACATTGATCACATTTCCTAGTATAATTGGTTGCATCCTTGTAGAGGGATGGCTAGTAGTAACCAGTATTAAGTACCTTCATGGATGTCCTTTTGGTAGAAAAATGTCCTCCATAGGGCTCATCATGACAAGCCCATAGGATGTCATAAGTTTCATCCTCTTGAATACACCTTCTCAATATTTGGTCGGGGCCAGTATAGAACAAACAATCATCAATCCATGAAAAGTTGAAAGTTTTCTCTATTATTAACTACTTTTCCTTTGGGGAGAAGTGTGGAGGTACCTTTTGGGAAACTCGATAGTTAGCAATATCAGCGTACCAAGGTGCTTGAGCTTTAATGGAGATTAGGTGGTCGTTAGGGAAACTATCATCAATGGCCATAGGTTTATCAACATTTTGCAGGTGTGAGAGAAAATTAGCCACCACATTTGATCTGCCTGGCTTATCTATAATGGTAATGTCAAATTCCTATAGTAGCAACAACCACGTAGCTAACCTCCCTGTGATTGCAGGTTTGTTAGCCAGGTATTTAATGGTTGCATGATCCATTTGTACAAAGATTTGATAACTAGTGACATAGTGGTAGAATTTTTTCAGAGCATAGATAACAACCAATAGCTCCTTCTCAGTGATTGTATAATTCAACTCAGCACCTTGTAGATTTTTGCTAATGAAATAAATAGCATGTTCTAGAGTACCTTCCTTTTGTCCAAGAACTACCCTAATGGCATGATCAAAGGCATCTAGATGTATGTGGAATGGGAGGGTCCAATTATGACCTCACAAAATAGGTGCCTAAGTCAGAACATACTTTAGCTATAGGAAGACTTCATCACAGTCTGATGTCTAGATAAAGCCAACATCTTTAGTGAGAAGTAGATACATAGGACTGGCCATCTTGCCAGATTCCTTTATGAATCTTTTGTAATACCTAGTGTGACCAAGAAAGCTTTTGACATCTTTCTGTTTGGCTGGGGTAGGAAGATTCATAATGACTTCAATTTTGGCTAGGTCTACTTGAATGCCAAGAGTAGATATATAGTGACCAAGCACTACTCCTTCCTGCATCATCATAAAACATTTATCAATGTTCAGAGATAGGTTGTGTTCTTCACACCTAGTGATGATTTTTTCCAGACTTGCCAACACTTCCTCATATGTTTTCCTATAATTTGTAAAGTCATCCATGTAGATCTCCATACAGCCATGGGAAATGTCAACAAAAATGCTGATAACTGCTCGCTAAAAAGTAGCACGAGCATTGTAGAGGGCAAATGGTAGAACTAAATAAGAAAAAGTCTCCAATGGGTAGGTGAATGTGGTCTTCTCTTGATCCTTTGGGAGAATCCAGATTTGATTATATCCACTGTACCCATCCAAGAAAGAAAAGTACCTCTTTCCTACTAGAGAGTCCAGAACCTGGTCAATGAACGGAAGAAGGAAATGGTCCTTTTTAGTGGCATTGTTAAGCTCTCTGTAATCCACACACTCTCCACTTGCCACCTTTCTTAGGAACTATGAATAGTGGGGAAACCCACTGGCTGTTTGAGATAGGGTATATGAAACTAGCTTTAAGCAGTTTTTGGAGTTTGGCTTTAACTATCTAACGAAGGGTAGGGTTGACATGTCTTTGAAATTGCCTGACTGGGGGTTTATCTTCCTTTTGATAGATCTTATGAGTGCATAACTTTGGGTCCAAACCTTTCATATCAACATAATCCTAGGCAAAAGCTGTAATATGGCTCTTTAGTAACTTGGTCAATGATGTTTGCTGCTGAGGAGTAAGTTTTCTATTAATGTTCAAGTAGTGGTTAGGGGAAACTTCCATTTGCTTAGTGAGCTTTACCATAGATGCATCTATCAATGAGGGCACTTGGATCTCATAGGGAAGAATTTGGTGATAGAGCTGATTGGATGCAGGAGAAGATAACTGGTAATCAAAGTACAACGGCTGTAGGGAGTGGTTTTGGAAGGAACTATCCAAAGGGTCTAAGTTCAATCTATACTGGTTATGGATGATGTTGGTGTTTACTTTATCTTTCTCCTGAAGCTATAGGATATTGAATAGTTAAATGTGATAGATTTCTTCACTTTAGTTGAAGAAGAAAATAAAAAAATTTGCAATAGCAGACGACATGGGCATAGGTGGAAATATGCCTTGAAGCTGCAAGAAGGGATCCCTTTTTAACATCATTAATTGAGAGACTGAATTAATAAATTCAGCTTCCTCCCCTACATCTGGCCATATGGGAGAGTCTAAGTCCATCTAAGGTTGAGCAGGAGGATACAAGGCCAAGGTTTTGGTATGCTAACCACCAAAAATGGTCATATCTCCTGATCAAAAAATTGATATAGGAATCAACAGTAGCCAGCCAAGGACATCCCAGAATAATTGGATAGCCTCCTAGGGTAGCTTTTGGCGAGAGCATCATGAAATCAATAGGGTAGGACCAAGACTCAAGGTTAACCACAATGTCCTCCACCATCCCATCAGGCTTTACAGTCGAACTGTCTGCGAGCTACAAGACAATTGGTGTATTTTGGAGGTTGCTGATACCAAGGCGTTGCATGATATCCTTGGTCATGACATTAATGATAGTTCCAAGATCAATCAAGGCATTTTTGATAGCAGTCACATTAATAATTTCCTTGACAACAAGGCTGCTAGGGTCAGAATATTTTGGGATGGTAAGCTTCCCTAACATGATGTTCGCCAGTTTGCCTACGACATGGACACTCTGGGGATCCTTCTTCTTGCGGCCAAGATTTTCAAAGCAAGCTTCCTTGATGGCTTTTCCATAGGTGGGAACATCTTTGATTGCCTGGAAAAGGGGAATTTGGATGCTGACATTCTTTAGTTGGTCAAGGATATTGAAAGTTGCTTCCTCAGTGGTTTTCAAATTGCTATACTGCAACCTTTGTAGAAAAGGGGGAATGGTATGCTCATTGGTTTTAGCTTTTTGATTGGGCTCCTCATAAGGCCTTTTAGTGATTATAGGAGGCTCAGGTGCAGGCAGTGTGGTACCAGACCACAAGTTAATATCATTAAGGTTGATGGCATAAGCAGGATATTGCATGGGGTATTATGAGGGGTCTGTAGCATACACATTTTTCTAAGGCATATGAGTTTGATTGTTGGGGTTTGGCTGTGGCTATGTAGGTAGCTGAGTAGGTTTAGGAGGAAAGTTAGTGGTGGAAGGAGGTGGAAAAAGAGCTTGGTGTTGTGGAGGTTGCATAGGTGGTGGAAAAGTCCTTGTGGTTGATTTGGCCATTGCTGGCCACCTTGCCACTACGGTTTTTGCTACCAATTACCCTATGGTAGCTGCCACACCCCTTGAGGTTGTTGCCAACCTCCTTGAGGGTTTGGCCACTATGGATTGGGGTAATTCTACCATTGATTCTGGGAATTGTTCCAGGGAGGATTTTGATAATTTATGGGGGGTTACCATTGATTATTATAAAAAGGACCACTAAATGAAAGAGGGTCCTGAGGCATACCTTGTCTCTGTACCCATGGTCATCGCTAAGCGATGAAGAACAACTGCTTCTTCTCTGGTTCAATTGGTTTGTAATCATTCAACATTTGCGTAGTCTCTATGTTAGCAACTAGTTTGCATCTGTAGTCTATCTTCTTCTATCTACAATGTGGGTAGAATTCTGCTAGCCTGGCCTCTTCTTCCTCATGTTTCTTCTTAGCCTGCATGGTATCCAGCCGAGTGGCCATGTTGTTAAAGATATCTTTCTTGAAATTGGACAAGAGATTGGTTATCTCTGTCTGTGAAGCACCAACACCATTGGACTTTCCCAGGATGGACCTATATCCCCTTCCTTTCTTAACAACAACTCTGGAGTACTTAAGGCAGATCTTTCAGATATCATCCCATGATGCCTGGGTAATATCTCCTCTAGCCATAAAGTCCAGTGCCTCTGTGCATCTGTCATGAATGCCTTGCAAAAAGAGCAACTTCTAAGATTCTTCATTAAGCTCATGCTGGGTATTCTTCTGCAAACTGAACATGAACCTTGAGACATAATCCTCAAGACTCTCATCCTCCTTTTATGAAATCTTAAAGATTTCATCCCCTCACATATCATTTCCTCAACAACACTCCTTGTATTTCAGCAAGAAATCAATCTTCATTTCATCCCAATTGTGGATGAAATCCTATCCTAAACCCACAAACCATCATAATGCAGACTCTTTAAGTGTTGTAGGGAAAAGCTTAAGTCTATGGGAATCAGTGGTGTAGTCATAGCTCCTACAAAGGATATCAAACTCAAAGAGAAAGGTATCTGGGTCCTCTGTGACAAGGCTGTAAAATATTGGAAGAGCAGAAGAGGAAATATTCTTAAGGTTGTTATTATCATGCTGGTCGGAGATGGGAAAAGGAAATGTAGTAGGATTGGCCATCCTTTGTGGCCACTGAGGTGGATTTTGAGGTGGTCTTTGAGGTTGATAGATGACTAACTGCCAAGGATTTTCTTCTTCAAGATTGTGGAATCCTAGGTTGGCAAAGGCTTCAACAAATGGATTGGCTTCTGGTTGGTCCTCAAAGAAACCACAGAGGTCACCCTTAGAAGATGAGGATGATGAAGGGGCTTTAGGAAGCTCAACAAAGCATCAGTGAACTGGATTTCTTCTTCAAATAGGTTACTGGATTGATTTAGAAAGTACCTTCCTCAGGCGTCTCTTCATCTATTATGCATGTAGATAGTACGGAATGATGTGAATAGTGGTTTGTTCTTTTCAAGATGAGGCTTAATCTACTTAAAGTGGGAAATGAAAGCATGAAATAAAATCCTAGGAATGGTTGAATAAGAATCAGGCTCGGCACTGTCCCCAACAATGGTGCCAAAAAATGATTGCTCATTATAAAGGCTCAGAAAATAGGCATAATCCTTTAACTCATGGATTGGACATCCAACTAAGAACTTTGTCCTCTTTATAAGAAACTCATTTAATATATCAAACCCAGGGATGTGTTACTTGAAACAGGCCAACAAAATATATGCACCAAGCACTTTCTCAACCAATCACTCTATAATCACTGTAGGAAACAAATGCTGGAAAGAAAATATTCTATGGCTACAGGAAGTAAATAATTTTGAAGGGAAAATATACTATTACTACATGAAATGAATACTCAAAAGAAAGTTAAGCTATTGCTGTGAAAGAAAATACTTGAAAGTAAATAATGGAAATGAAGGCTATTAGTAGAATGGAAGAGTGCAAAAACTAACTACAATGCCTTAGTTACTCTACTTCTTGGCTGCTGGAAGTGATAGCTGTCCTGTGGATTTGGCTGTAGGAGCTATTCAGCATAGGAATTGAAATGATAGAAATGTAGGAAAGAAAACTAAACTAAAATGAATCTATGGATTCCTCACCAAGTGGGCCCCCTTGGGTGCGTACCCAAAACACTCAATTAGACAAAATTAATCTCAACACTTCATTTGCTTATTAAAATGAATAACAGAGTACAGAGATTCTCATAAATAGTAAAACAACAGAATTGAACTATACTGCAACTATCTCCTAATAATGCCCTTTCTTCTCACGCAGGAGTGGGGGTTTATTTAAACGAAAAAATATAACTGCTAAACTCAACATGCCCTAAGAAAAGACAAAGATTTTATTACAACCAACTACCATAAAGGAAAGATAGAAAGAAGGAAATGGAATCAGTCCAGAACAGAGGAAAGAACTGCTTGGACAATAGATCTAATTTTCCACTTTCTCCTAGATTTCATCAGGGAAATTATTGCATTTGCCAAGTCTTCACTTAACCATCTCCACTGGATTAACCAGAAACCTTCTGCTACTGCTACGCCAATGTTCCATCCATGTGTGTCTACTACAGGACTGAGTCAAGTGTCCAACACATGGACGTGCTCACCTGATCAAGATGACGGTTGCTACTTTGATGCACTGCATTTAAACTGTTAGGATAAAAACATTCATGACAAATAATCATTAAAGTACATATGCATTATCTATCACTCAGTTAGTTAGTTCATCCATAAAACATGATCATGATTCCATAGTAATAAATAGAGCATATTCATCCAAATAAAGCATATTAAGTAAGCATATGTCCATAGCATAGGTTTAGTGGTTGACTACCATATATTACCAGTTTTAAGCATAAAGTCTTGGAGTAAATAAGAGAAAACATGGCAAAATACATATCAAAAGTTCTCCTAGGGTATCTAAAGTATGCTATCAGAGGCAAAGGCATATACCAAGGTAAGTTACCCTTGAAATTTTTAATTGTGATAAAGTTGGTCACTTTGCATCTAACTGTCTAGAGAAAGATAAGGAAGAAAAGAAAGATAACAAAGATAAGGACAAAAGAGAAATCAGACTCAGGAGATACACAAACTACAAAAAAAGGTAAGAAATCTTGTCATATTGCTAATGAAGGACTAAGTGATGATGATTCATTTGATAGTGATGATGGAAAAGAAGTTGTTTATGTTGCTATAAAATATGATTTTGATGAAGAAGAACCTAGAGCCCTAATATCACAAGTAAGCAAGAATGAAACATGGATTATATATAGTGATTGTTCACATCACATGACTGGTGACACACTTAAGTTTATTTCCTTGGAAAATCATGATGGAGGTTATGTTAGATTTGGTAATGATGCTCCATATCCTGTAAAAGGAAAAGGATATATAATTCTACTGAATAACACAAGATGTGATGATGTTTACTGGGTTGAAGGATTAAAGTATAATCTATTGAGTGTTGCATAGCTAAACAAGACAGGTCACCAACTAGAATTTTGATATGGAAGGGTGAAATTATTTGATTATAAGAGCAATTTGATTAATACTGGAGAAAAATCTAAAGGTAATTTATTTTATCTTGATACTTCTATGAAGAGTTGCCTATTTGCTAAAGTTGAAGATGTTTGGTTATGGCACAAAAGGCTTTGTCATGTTTATTTTGACAACTTAATCAAAGTGAGTAAGAAGAGTAGAGCTAGAGGACTACTGAGACTTGGAAAACTAGAAAATGCTATGTGTAGAGAATGTCAGATGGGTAAGATGACTAAATCTATTTTTGCAAGAAAGACTAATGTTACACAAGGAATTTTGGATTTAGTTCATATTGATTTATGTGGACCCAAGAGGACTCAAAGCTATTATGGAGACATATATTTAATTTAATTTTTGGATTGTTATTCTAGAATGATTTTTGTAATGTTTTTAAAATAAAAATATGATACATTTTAAATGTTTAAGTGGTACAAGGCCCAATTTGAAAAAGAAACCAGAAGACAGTTGAAATGTTCGAGGTCCGATAGAGGAGGTGAGTTTACTTCTGATGAGTTTACATTGTTTTGTAATGAGAATGGAATTAAGAGACAATTGTCAGCACTAAGGACACCACATCAAAATGGGATTGCTAAGAGAAGAAATAGATCTATTGTTGATTGTGCTAGGACATTGATGATTGAAAAAGGAGTTTCACAAAAAAATTGGAGGGAAACAGTGAGTACTACTGTTTATACATTGAACCAAGAATTGATGAGTTGGCATGTTTTTTATCAGATTTATTGGAGGTTGTGAAAGAAAATTGAAGAATACATTTTGGTTTGAATTTTCTTTGTCAAATTGATGTGCGATGAATTAGAAGGCCAGCTAAAGTTTGTTAGAAAGTGTTCTAGATTTGTAATAGTTTTAGGGATTTCTCATTGAACGGGAAAGATTGTAAAATGTTTTGTAAGGCAGTTAATTTCCCTAATGAACTTGTATTGTATAAATATGTCAAATGATGAAATATACAAGTGTAGATTGTGGATACAGAGGTTTGATCGAGAAGAGGAAGAAAAGAGAAGTGTGTCTGTATGCAAAGAAGAGATTGATATTGAACTAGATCTGTATTAGAAAAGGAAGTGTTATTTTCTCAGATCATTTACTTGTTGATTCCTAACAGCTTCATCAAGCTAAATTTCGTAACCAGGTAGATTCTAACAAGTCTGAATTTTAAATCCTTTAGCAGGGTGACTCTTTAATTAGAGTTTGAAATTCTTTAACTAGGTTACTCCTAATAGGGTAAAGCTCTTAACAAGGCTATAGGTAAATCCCTTGACCAGGTGACTCTTAACATGGCCTTGATCTTAACCAGGCATTATTGTAAGCTTTTAATAGGGCTAAGCTCTTAATTGGGAATACTTTAGAAGAGTGTAGATTTTAGTTGGTACCATCCCCACATGTAGTTTTTCCCAGTTGGGTTTTCACGAGAAAAACTTTGGTGTCATTTTGTTGCATGATTGTGGATGTTTATTCTTATTTCTTAAGTTTTTCATGCAATAAATATTTATTGGCAAGTGGTTGAATGGTTGATGAAAAGTTGGGATAGTTATAATACTGATTCACCCACCTCTCTCAGTAATCTTGGACCTGATAATACTAACGATTAGTATCATAGCTTTGGTCTTCTTTGTGGTAAGCCTAATAGATTTTAAGGAAAAGATAAAATGATGAGGAAGGAACATCCCAGGTTCTCTAAGGACAACTAATTGATATGGTGTGACTGAATGAAGTTATACCTAAAGTGTATGGGACCACAATACTGGATGCATGTCACAAACAGGTATATAACCCCTGTTGGAACTCTCACTACAGATTAACTAAAGGAACAACAAGATGATACTCAAGCACACGAAGCCATTGTAAGTACCCAATTTGATTTTGAATATATTGATGTTCGTGAAATAGAGACTGCCTATGATGTTTGGAAAATGTTGAATTTTATCTATGATGAAGATATTCATGTGAAGAAATCTAAGGAAGACAATCTTAGAGGAAAATGTGATGACATGAAAATGGCAAGAGGAGAGAATATTGTACAATATGGCCTAAGAATAAAAGATTTGGTTAGTTCTATAAATGGTGTTACTTGAACTATTGAGGAAGATACGAAGGTAAGTAAATTGTTAAGAACTTTATTGTCTGCTTATGCCATTAGAGTGTCTTCTATAAATGAGCTGAGAATATTTGATAATGTTACTATAGATGGACTAATCAGTAAGATTACTACATTCAAGAGTTGAATAACTATGATAACAGTATTCCAAGAGTTGAATCTACTTTCAAGGAGGTAATGTCTAATGTACTAGTAAGGAAAGGTAAGGAAACAAGTCATGATACTGGTTACTTGTCAAGTTATGCCAAGGAACTTGAAGCTGTCTTGGAAGAGGAAAGGAAACAAGGAGAGTTTGAAGCTCTATTAGCAAAGAGATTTCCTAAAGGGACTTGTAAGTACAAAGGTAAACTTCCACTAAAATGTTTCTCTTGCAATAAGATTGGACATATTACTGCCAGATGTCCTAATGGTGGAAAAAGGATAAGTTTAGAAGATTTAAAGGAAAATATATGAAAAGATGCTTTGTTGCATTGGATGAAGGAGTTACTGATGAAGAATCATGAGATAATGAGGAGGAAGATTTTTTCTTTGTTGCAGTCAGAGAAGATCCATCAGAAGGAGAAAAGGCACTAGTTTCTCACATAAGACAGAATGATGAATGGATTATAGATAGTGGGTGCTCATATCAGACGACTGGTGATAAGAGTAAGTTCATTAAACTTAATGAGTTTGATGGTGGTGTGGTGAGGTTTGGTAATAGTAAACATTTTTTGGTTAAAGGTAAAGGCACCATTTCTTTGAATGGAAAGAGTAATACTGATGATGTCTATTATGTGGATGGTCTAATACATAATTTTTGAGTGCGGGTCAGATGAATGAAAAAGGTTATATATTGGAGTTCAAAGGAGTGGATACACATAATTTAAAGCTTTGGTGATTAGATTGGTACTGGTAGAAGGACTAGATTTAATTTATTTCATCTGAATACTACTATGAACAATTGTTTTCTTTCAAAATTTGAAGGTAGTTGGTTATGACATAGAATGTTTTTCCATGTAACCTTTTATAGTTTGATAAAAGTGAGTAAGAATAATGCAGTTAGAGGATTGCCTCAAATAGTCAAACTAGACAACATGATGTGTAAAGAATGTCAGCTGGGTAAGTTAACTAGTTCTACTTTCAACATAATTTCTTTTTTCATTTGAGAGGATACTTGATTTGGTGCATACTGATCTTTTTGGGCCTATGAGATAGAAGAGTTATCAAGGTGAAAGATATTTCATTTTGTTTATTGATGGATATTATATAATGATGTGGGTGAATTTATTAAAGGATATGTTTGATGCATTTCATAAATTCAAAGTATTCAGAGCATTTGTTGAGAAGGAATGAACTAAGAGTTTGAAATTTTTAAGATCTAATAGAGGTGTTTAGTTTACTTCTACAGAATTTGTTAAGTATTGTGAAGACAATGGAATTATTAAGGAAGAAGTTTGCATAGAACATCGAGATGGTTTTTCATTGAAAAAATAGGACATGATATGAAAGATACAAAAGGCATCGTATAGACTGAAACAAGCTCTAAGAGCATGGTATGAAAGGTTACATTCCTATCTTATTCAATTTGGTTTTGATAGAATAAGTAATGATAGTAATGTGAACCTTAAAGTTGAAGGAGGTAAATTGTTGTTAGTTGAAATTTTTTTTGATGATATAATATTTGGTGGTAATGAAGGGATGAGTCTAGATTTTGTTGAGGAGATAAAGAAGGAATCCGAGATGTCAATTATTGGGGAGATCAAATTATTTATTGGATTGCAAGTTTCACAACTTCAGAATGACATATATACCAGTCAATCCAAATATGTGAAAGAAGTACTCAAGACATTTGGTATGGATGACTCCAAACCACTTGGAACCCCAATGGTAAATGGATGTAAATTGTCTAAAGATGATGAATCTGATGTAGTTGATGCTACTTTGTATAGATCTATGATCGGTAAGCTACAATATGTTGTCCATAGCAGACCAAATATTACTCAAGTAGTTGGTATAGTGGCTATATTCCAAGCAAGTCCTAAGGAATCTCATATGGTTGCAGTCAAGAGGATATATGGTATGTGGTATGCTCATGATGGTAATTTTTTGTTTGAGTGTATTTACTGATGCTAATTGGACATTAAATGTTGATTGTAGAAAGAGTACAAGTGGTAGTTCATTCTTTCTAGGTGAAAGGATTGTGTCATAGAAAAATAAGAAGCATAATTTTATCTCACAATCCACAATAGAGGTTGAGTATGTTTCAATAGCTATAAATTAAACATAGATTACATGCATGAAGTAGATTCTTGTAGGCATCAAGGAAAATGTGACTAAACTGGTAACTATTTTTTTGTGATAACACAAGTGCTATGAATATTTCCAATAATCCTATGATGCATTCCAAGACTAAGCACATTACAATTAAGTATCATTTTTTGAGAGAGAAAGTGCAAGAGAAAGAGGTAAAGTTGGAATATGTACCAACAAAGGAGCAGAGACAAGATATATTCACCAAGCCACTACCTATGGATACTTTGACTACCTTAGAGGTAAGATAGGGGTTATAACCATACCTGAATACAACTAAGAAGCTGTAGGTGCATCAATCCCATGAATTTATTGCCATATCTTTCACTATGGATTGATGATCATGGGACTACTCCTTAGGGGGATTAGTAAGAAAAAGAAGAATAGTTGGAGTAGATGATGTATTGGGCTTATTACACATTTGAAATTATTGTAAATAAGGGATGGCTAAGAGACAACTTGCGATTGAGATCAAAGAACAAAAAATATGTATCAGCTAAAGGGGAGTAGTTTGTTTTTGATATCTAGAGCAGCTAGATGATTACTTGGAATTTTGGGTGTTACCATCAATGCCAAAGGGGGAGATTTTTGGCATAACTAATGTAGAGTTATGTAGTGTATGAGTTTGATGCTGAACTAATGATAGGTTGATCGGTTATGATGTTGTCATTGATGTCAATTTAGTGTTTTTTGGTTGTTTGTATATCTGTTATGCTGATGTGTGTTCAAGAGGTCAAATCTAGATTTGTAGAGAGAATTGGAGTATGTGATCATACACAAAGACTAAGTGATGTCTCTAGATGCTATATCTATAACCGTAAAGATTTATCTTAGGTATTGAGTGATTTATGATTGATTGAAGGTTGACAAGTTAATAGGAAGAATATGATGTAACCAGAAAGAATGATTTGATGATTTTGTCAATAGTGTTTGGATTTTGATGTTATGGTCATAAAAATTGTATCTTCAATATGTCACAAGGTTGTTATTGTGACCGCATCATGTTTTGATGATCATAAGGAAAAGTTTCAAGTGACAGAAGGTTGTTCAATAAAGAGTTTAAGGTGTTCTTTAGAATAGTCAGTCATATCCTTGACCAGTGATGATGCACCATGTTTCTGTGAGTGTTTAAGTATTCAAGGGATCATGGTGATGTTGTTTATCAACAAGGATTGATGAGTTGGCATGTTTGTGATTGGATTTATTGGAGGTTGTGCAGGAACATTGAAGAATGTATTTTGGTTTGACTTTTCTTTGTCAAATCAATGTGCGAAAAATTAGAAGGCCAAACTGAGTTTGTTAGAAAGTGTTCTAGATTTGTAACATGTTTTAGGGCTTTTTGATTGAGTGAAAAAGATTGTAAAATATTTTGTAAGGTGGTTATTTCCCTAATGAACTTGTATTGTATAAATATGTAAAATGATGAAATATACATGTGTATATCATGTATGCAGAGGTGCAATCAAGAAGAGAAAGAAAAGAGAAGTGTGTATGTATCCAAAGAAGAGATTGAGCTTGAACTAGAACTGTATTAGTAAAGGAAGTGATATTTTCTTAGATAATTTACTTGTTGATTCCTAATAGCTTCATCAAGCTAAATCTCTTAATCAGGTAGATCCTAATAGGTCTCAATTGTAAATCCTTTAACATGGAGACTCTTTAATTATGGTTTGAAATCCTTTAACCAAGTTAATCGTAACAGGGTAAAGCTCCTAATAGGGATAGAGGTAAATCCCTTGATCGGGTGACTCCTAACAGGGTCTTGATCTTAACCAGGCATTACTGTAAGCTTTTAACATGGCTAATCTCTTAACCAAGGATAATTTAGAAGAGTGCAAATTTTAGTGGGTGCCATCCCCACATGTGGGTTTTCCCAGTTGGGTTTCCATGAGAAAAAATTGGTGTTATTGTGTTGCATGATTGTGAATGTTTATTCTTATTGCTTAAGTTTTTCATGCAATGAATATTTATGATGCAAGTGTGTAAATGGTTAATGAAAAGTTAGAATTGTTAGATTACTAATTCAACCCCCCTCTCAGTAATCTTGGACCTAATAATACTAACATCATTGGCTCAAACTCTAATCTCTCTTCACATAGAATAGCGGCTGTAGAGGATAAGTTTCCAAGGGAAAAAATCTAAATGAAATGTGAAAATATTGAGGAGATTAGGGTTTTGATAACCTAATGTATCATAATCCCATGCCTTTTGTGTTTTTATGGGAATGTTATAATATGGTGTTTGCGAGGTTATGTTGTGAAAGGCTCACATGCCTTAGAAAATAATTTTATTATATTCTTATCACTATTTATTATATAATATAAAAAAATGAATAGGTAAATATTAATGAAAATTAATATTTTTTAAGTCATGTTCCTTTTTAATAATAAATAGTAATATAAATATGATAATAATTCTTCTTATTTTTGCATTTTTTTTCAAAAAATGATGAATATTATGGTAAGCCATATTATAATGCAAAATAAAGGTAATTGGAGCTTAGAGGTGGAAGTTGAGTTCATCACGAGGGAGATTATTTTCTATATGTGCTTGATTACTACAGGAGGGAAAATTTTATTTTTTTGAATGACCTATTATGATTAGATTGGGAAATGAGGCCTTTCATTTTCTTATAGGTTTGATGGTACTATTTATGGAATTTTTGAGGCAGTTATTGTAAGTTTTGAGTTCATTATGGGTTGCATGACAGTTTGGAAGCTTTTTGAAATAATTAATTTCAAGATAGTTCTAGTTCCTTCCTCATTTTCTATCTTTTTCAGTTCCATTCGACACCTTGTTGATTTGCATTCTTTATGGGGACTTATGATAATTTATTAACAGTTGCATGGCATTTAGAGGACCCACATAGGAAAGAGTTGACTTGAGGACACTTTTGGATCTGTTAACTGCTTATTTTTGGTAGATCCACCTCTTTCTTGTTGGAGTTTCTTTATGAGATCAACCCTGATTAGTTTTGAGATATATGTATTATGGTATCATTTTGGGGAGTTCTCTTTCTTTTCATGGGCATAGTTTGCAGCTTTGGTAAAGCTCTTTCATCTTTTGAGATTTGTATTGTGACCCATTTTATGGGTTTTGTAACAATAATACTTCTTCATGTTCAATAATATGGCAATGGATTTCCTTCTCAATACTTCTATATTTTTTCATGGTCAGGTGATTTGATGAATTAATGTGATTATGTCCTTTAATTTATCTTATGCAATCAAGATTTTATGTCAAAGGATACATGTTAGATGCGTGTCTCATATTGTGCTAGCTGATTTTAATGATTTGTAGCTAATAAAAGATACCAGTTTTCCTCTATGCAGGCATTAGGTTTAATCCTTTGTAAGAAATACTCATGTATCTCATGTTTAGTTGAGTTGTGACAATTTTAGGTTTATTTATTAAAGTTTTTGTGAGTAGGGAAGGTTGCAGATCTTAGTTCACATTCGATGCATCACCCATTTAGTTTTAGGTTTCCATTTCACAAAGCATTATTTTTATCCCTTTCCTCGTTCAATTTTTTTTAGGTGAGTACCATTAAGGAACCAACCTTGTAATCCTGTAGATTCAATCTCACCATAGGATACTCAGCCTAAGAGTATATACATGTTTCAACATGATAGCTAGACTCCACATTCAACTATAGGTGTAATCCTGATTGATAATAGTTTTTGGCATTCCCGGTGGGACAATTTTGGACTATTTCAGTCCAAAATTTTCCACATATTATTGATTTTTGGTGTGAAGATCAGTATTACATCGTATGGAGGCATGATCCACTACACACACCTGACGACTCAATGGGAAAATGCATTGGTTTTGCAGATTCAAATGATGGTATGTTACAAAATAAATTTATATTCTGATTTCTAGCCTTCATATGAGTAGAGATGTCACATTTTTATGGACAACAAGTATACCCACCACCACATGATAAAAATATTGTCAATGAATTATTTCGTTGACCATTTCATATTGAGGATGCTACCAATTTTGATCATAACAATTTTGTAGAAGCAGATGATTGTCAACTTGTTCAATCTACTTGTAAGTCTCTTACTGTTGTTAGCATCTTAGTTACTATGGATATTAACCAAATCAAAGATCACATTATGAACCTTATTGATGGGTTTTCAAGCCTAGGCCTGATTTTCAATGAGCTTCCAAATGTTCCCTGCTATATTGAAGATATGGAGTTCAATGATTTGAGATCTATCATGTTTTGTTGGGAGGAATAGTTATGTGAAATGAAAAAAAGCAACAAATGATTAATGCACAGCTAGAAGATCTAGCTCACCGGATATTTATATTGTCCTCAATTATGTCTAGAAGATAGTATTTTAAACAAATGACAACACTAAAGTAGAAATTGGAACCCCAATAGAGAAAACCTGAGGAAATCCTTGAGGAAATGAAGCAGCAAAAAAAAGTAACGAAATAAATAATGTGGAGATGATTTTTGAAGAGAGCTAGAAGCGTTCGAGGAATTTCATGAAAAGGAGTTGAAAACACAAAAGGGAATTCATGAGAAAGAGCTAGAGGAGCATAAAGAAATAATGAGGGTCCCTTTTACTACAAGTGTGAAGTGTGAGGAGGCCAAGTAGATAGAATATGAAGAAGCTCTTTACAAAGAGTTGGAAACAAAAGAGATACACCATAAAGGAGAAGTGAAAATGTTGAAGGCCTTTTTGGCTCAAGCTCAAGAAATGAAAGATGAGGTTATTAAGGCCTCAATTCCAAGATTTATTTGAGGTAAGTATCTTGATTCCTATATTTTGATTCTAATTGTTATGGGTCCTCACTCACCTAAAGACCCTACCCAGGTAGCCCAATCCATTCAGCTTGAAAAAATAGATTCTTCAGTTTCGTTATAGGAGGTTTAAGAGGTAGAAGATGCCGATTATTTACAAATTTCTTCTGATCTATTAGATGAGCTACCTCATTTTGTAAATGAAGAAAATACTAATTTAGATTGTACCTATACAATTTACAGAGTACCAGGAAGAGGTTTCAGATCTTGATGTTTTGACCATCATAGAAAATTGCATAGAAGTAAGTAACAATCTCCACCCATTTAAAAATGAAAATCAGAATGAAGAAACTTTTTTGGACAAGCTTGAATTTTTTTTTATCAGAATTGAATATTAATCATTCATCCTCAGTTAAGGAAAATAAAGTGCAAGAGGTTGTTGTCAAATAAAATTTTTTTGACTCTCAAGTCCAAGGTGAATTATTCATTGAAACTCCTCTATTTGTTAACAATAATCAATAAATTATGTATGAACTAACATATTTGATAAGTTGTGATCAGTGAGAGCTTGAGGGTCAACTGGATAAAGTGTTGGTTAATGAGAAGACAAAGGAAGACAATGTTCAGGAGAAGATTCAAGGATCTAATATGGAGGCAAATTCAGAAGATCAAATTGAACAAGATAATCAACAAATTAAAGTTTTTCAAGCTACTGACTTTGAGAGCAATCAAGAGATCAACTTAGATAGTACTCTACAGAATTAAATTAATCATAATGTGAGTATTTTCTTAGATATTACTGAAGATTTTTGCTCTAATATTGATGATGATTTGATACTCTTGGAAAATGAGGTTTGTGATTAGCCTCAAGTAGATGAAATATTGTTTCAATCTTGTGATTCTCATAATCTTGATATTTTTGATAAGTTTAATCTAATAGTTGAAAATACAACTAACAGAGTTGTAATTAACAATAAGAACTAAAGGTTTATCATGTCGAAGGGCTTCCCAATTAGGCATCTTTATAGGATGGAGCCTAAGTATGTGATTTTAGTCATTGAAAAAAAGATACAAACCAATTATGCACCTCAAAGATACATTGATTTTGATCAAATTCAAGAGGTATGTGATCTGGCTTATCATTTTCAAAACATGCTTTAGGAGTTGCTGGAATTTTCAGTCATTTTACATATCATTTTAGTTGTTGATATTCTTTTAATTCACCCTTTATTGGTGAGAAAAGGGAGCTATTTTAAGTAATCATTTAATGGATGTATCTGAAGTTTTGATGATTAATTAGCTTAGGTAGGGTAGTTTCCATTTTAATTTTTTTTCTCCAAGTGTTGGTTTGCACATGCTTCAATTTTAGTTAGTTGTGTTTGCAGATAGATGTTTTAGTTTTCAGTGTGCTAGGAGTAATAAGGAGAACATGACGGTGATGCATACCAATTTGATATGAACAATTTTACATCACATAGAGCATGATTTACAATAAGATTCCCTACATCATACATACTCTTTTAGATCATCATTACATAACACAACAACATTCCTAGTTAGTTTTCAATTGTGTGATAGTCACCAAGAACAACACTGTTATACTACACCATAATGGCATGAAAAATACACCTATCATATAAGGCATGGAATACCTTCCATTGACCCATATCATAAGCATTTCATCCATGCAATTACCATGTAGTACAACAGTAATATTCTTGGTTTACTTTCAGTTTCACTTTTTGGTTAGCTTGTTTAAGTTTTTAGTTTTGAGAAGGTTTAAATTTTCTAAATTTGGAGTTGACTCTATTCTTAATGGACTGAAAAAGGGAAACTGGTCTGTTCAATTTAGTAGTAAAACACCCCTAAGACGTTTCCATAAATGTTAGCATATTTTTTCTCACAACTGAAACTGTCAGAGTTGGTTACGTATGTTCAATTGTTATCAAGGTACATTTTTTGTTTCATTATTAAACACAAAGATAAAGGGAAAGAATGCTTAAAAAAAGGATCAAATGCTGATAAAAGAAATGTTCATTGATACCCAAGCATGATTACATATGAAAATTACAAGTATAATTTGCAATTTTGAATTATTTTAATACATATGATCCAAACAAGTCATGAAATTGAATCTAAAAATAGATGCAAAATAAATACATAGGTATAGAAGTCAAAGATAAGAAAGAGAAGGAGATCTACCATTGCCCGTTAATGGTAGATTGCGCTTGAATCTAGATCTGTTGGTTGAAGAATGGGTCCCACATCCTCTGTGCACCTACAAGAAACATGAAAAGGATGTTAGTCACAGAGACTAAGCAATGGATAATTTATCCCTATCCCTTGTAGCTAAATTCTATACTAGTACATTGTAGCTACATCAAATCAATATAGAATGAATCTGAAAATGAGTGAAAAAAGAGATACTTAAAGCAGAAAAGAGAGAAGAAGAAAGGAAATAATCAGAGCATCATGTTTTTATCTAACAAATTGTTTCATGTGCAGGTACAGGTACATATGTATTACTTATCAGCATGTGGGATCAAGTGGGCTCCCACAAGGGTTGAGCCTAGCACGCCTACGAGTAATGCACATATAGTTGAACCATTAAAGAGATATGTAATTAATAATATGAAACCTTTTGTTTCCATACTTAGAGATACAAGAAAAATAGTAAACCATTAAAGGGACATGCTATCATAGTTTGAAACCTTTTGGTTCATTATCAAGGAAGATAAAAAATCAACAAAAGATGTGCAATATAGTTCTAGGATTTAAGGTATGAGAGAAAGACAGGTTAAGAGAGTCTGCCTTAAGTACAATTATAATAATGAAATTCAATGACAATATCTTATAGGAGCAATAAAGACACAGTGTATATTGTATAAGTTAAAGATGTTAGCATGGTAACAAGTTGAAACAACAATAATGGGAAATGGAGTGATATCATGATACAAACATGAGTAGCATGATCATGTAGCTTGATAAAAATCATGGTACATATATAAAATCATCAATAGGTACTTGACATATATTTGAGGAGGTAGATCTTCATGAGCTATAGCGACCAAAATCACAGTCATAGTGTAATGCTTAAGTGCAAACAATTTAAATATTAGGTAAAGTAAAGTGCTACATACAAGCTTGAAAGAAGATCCTTACATAGTTGAAATATTGTTACAGGTTGTAGATAAAGAAAAAAATATTCACAAGACAGTAATTTATCTTTATGACTAAGGTTCTTAAAACTGTCATTAGAAAGGGATGTTGATTATAACAACCAGATGCTAAGTAAGGTGATAGATCAATCTCATAAAGTGTTACTGTTTTAAAAGGACAAACATATTCAATGCAAATGATCTAGCAATGTTGTCACAGGAGAATGTTACCAAAACATCATAGATCAAAGACAAAGAATAATATATAATAGATAAAGGAGGGTGTTGTAGTATCTTGTAATAAATGTTTAGAGTAGTGAAAATAATAATAATGCTACAACAATAAACCACATTGTAGAAGGAGGAACACAATCAACATGACCATTTAGGATCAATCAATAGATATATTGTACATTGAAGTGACATTATGTGCATCATATACTAACAATAAAGAATGACCATATGGATTTTTAAAATTCCAAAACTTATTTCAAAAACATCAGAGTATTTTATTATCCAAGCTACATAACAACATTTTAGTATTAAAAGATAGTAAATTAACTGAGTATCATGAGGACACAATAGTGCTGCTACAACATGCAGAACAAAATGAACATTCGTAATAGTCATCCAATGACGTTGATATATGGATCATTGAATCTAAAAATGATGAAACAACTACTTCTATATAGTGATATAAATCATCATGTTTGCAATCATGATATCAATCAACATATAAATAAAATACAACTATCTGAACAATAGTAATTTCATAGTGAGTACAAAATGGCATTTGGCATTAAGGTAAGTTATCATACCATAAAGATATCATATGGGACAAAAGACAATGAACACAAGTGTGTTCTAAGATAGTGCCATGATGCTGAAACATGAAAGAGGAGTATATTCATAATGCTTTCCTAGAGTTTTAAACAAGGATCATAGATATAAAAATAGGGAGATTCTTCAGTGATAGATTGACAATGGGAACAGTTTTAATGTATGTGTTATATGTAGCTTTAAGAGCAATAAATCAAGATAGTAAGAAAATCATGCATAGTTTTAACATATGTGTTATATGTAGTTTTAACTTATGTGTTATAAAAGAATATAGAAACCTTTGTGATGATGGTAGAGGAATTAAAATCAAGTTTTCCTTTAAGGTTTTGTATGTTTAGAAAGAACCCTTGAGCTATGATATGGTGAAATCCCACAACAACATGTAGGGGTTTGTCATCGTCTGCAGATGTTTTTCATAGAGATCTTAAAGATCACATGATAGTGTTTTTGAGGATCATAGAACAATGCCATAAAATGTTACAAAGATAACATAGTAACCTCTAGGAAAACAATGTCAAAGAATTAAAGGAAAGTACCAAGAAAACCTAATGCAAAACTACAACTAATCATAGAGAACCAAAGCATCCTACAACCAGAAGGAGTACCCATATTATCAAGAAGAAGTCATGACATACTTCATAGCAGAGACATATTGTAAAAGTGAATAGAGAATAGAGTGGGATTTTCTCATAAAATCAAGTGTCATTTACTGAGAATTGGTTTGAAGCACTAAAGAAGGCGTACCCATGAAAAAATGGTAGAACCCGCATGAAAAATCATTGAGAAATCTTCAAAGTTTGTAGAAACATTTTACTAGTAACCAACTCAAACTCTAATCTCTCTCCAGGAAGCATATCGATGACAGAGGATAAGTTTCTAAAGAGTATAAAATCTAGATGAAATGTGAAAATATTGAGGATATTAGGGTTTTGATAACCTAATGTATCATAATCCCATGCCTTTTGTATTTTTATGGTAATGTTATAATATGGTGCTCGCGGGGTTATGTTGTGAAAGGCTCACATACCTTAGAGAATAATTACTATTATATTATTATCACTATTTATTATATAATATAAAAATGTGATTTGTTAAATATTAATTAAAATCAATATTTATTAAGTCATGTTCCTTATATTATATAATAAATAGTAATATAAATACGATAATAATTCTTCTTATTTTTGCAGATTTTTTCAAAAACTAACGAAGATTATGGTAAGCTATATTATAATGCAAAATAAAGGTAATTGGAGCTTAGAGGTTGAAGTTGAGTTCATCATGAGGGAGATTATATTTTTGCACGTGCTTGATTGATACAAGAGGGGAAAATTTTATTTTCCTGCATGACCTATGATGATTAGATTGGGCAAAGAGGAATTTCATTTTCTTACAGGTTTGATGGTACCATTTATGACAGTTTCAAGGTATTTTTTGCGAGTTTTGATTTTCTTATGGGCTGCATGACAGTTTGGAAGCTTTTTGAGACAGTTCACTTCAAGAAACTTCTAGTTCCTACCTTATTTTTTGGCTTTTTCAGATGCATCTGACCCCCTTTTGATTTGTATAATTTATGAAGACTTATGATGAGTTATAGAGAACTACATGGCATTTAGAGGATCCACATGGGTCACATTTGACTTGAGGGCACTTTTGGATATGTTAACTGCTTGTTTATGGCAGTTCCACCTCTTTCTTGTTGGAGTTTCTTTATGAACTTGACCCGGATGGGTTTTGAGATATATGCATTCTAGTATCATTTTGGAGAGTTCTCTTTCTTTTAATGGTCATATTTTTCAGCTTTGGAAAATATATTTCATGTTTTTAGATTTGTATTGGGACCCATTTTTTGGGTTTTGTAGAAGCAACACTTATTGACATTCAATAATATAACAATGGATTTCCTTCTCAATACTTTTGTATATTTTCATGGTTGGGTGATTTGATGAATTCTTTCAATTATTTCCTTTAATTTGTCCCATGAAATCAAGATGTTATATCAGAGGATACGTGTTAGATGCATGTCTTATATTGTACTAGTTGATTTTAATGATTTGTAGCTGAAAAACCAACTGGTTTTCCTCCATGCAGGCATTAGGTTCAATCCTTTGTAAGAAATACTTATGTATCTCATGTTTAGTTGAGCTATGAAAATTTTAGGGTTATTTATTGAAGGTTTTGTGAGTAGGGAAGGATGCAGATCTCAGTTCACATTCGGTGCATCACCCATTTAGTTTTAGGTTTCCATTTCACAAAGCATTATTTTTATCCCTTTCCTCGTTCAAATTTTTGTTTAGGTGAGTACCATTAAGGAACCAACCTTGTAATCTTGGAGATTCAATCTCACCATAGGATACCCATACCCTGAGAGTGTTTCCATGTTTCAATAGGATATCTAGATTCCACATTCATCTATAGGAATAATCCTGATTGACAATAGGTACACTTATTCTCAATAGTCTTCTTGAACCTTCTATAATCAGCTCCACTCTGCAATAAGTTGTCCTCAACATTTTTGATGAAATCAATCAATAACATACCAGACACAATAGAAACAACGATTTTCTTACTGATCAAGTGACTAGTCAACAACTCTTCTATCTTTGTCTTGCTCTCAGATGAGAAACCAATCCATATATCATCAATTCTTCAAATTCATCATCCTCCAACAAAGACTAAATCATATTAGAATCCACACAGTCATATTTTGATGGAGAAGTCATGTCTTGCTCATTTTCTTCTTCTTTTTCTTTCTCCTATACTTCTTTCTTTTGCTCAAGCTTTTCTTCTTCATCCTCTGAGATGGTAACAATTTCCTTTCCTTTAATACTAGTATTTCTCCTTTTAGGTTCCAGAGGGGAACCAATGACAACAAAATCTATACTTTTCTAACCAAAGGAGGAACCCTCCTCACCATGACACACTTCCACTGCAATTGAAACAACCAAACCGCAAGAAATACTCATATGCAATGAAGTAAAATAATATTTATAAGCATCTGCACAATTCTCTAGAGACCCTAGATATCTGTAGATCTATTTACTGACAGGGATGTAGGTCTTCCACTCCAAATTATCTTTACTAGGTAATGATATCATGAAATACAATTTTGAGCACATGATGAATGAGCCAAATATAAATGCATAACCTTCCTTATAATCATCTTGAAATTCTCAAGAAAATTATGTAACAACATCTTGCATAGATCAAACTGAACAATCTCCCTAACCATCTTATGAGAAATATAAATATCCATAACCAAAGTGGCACCATCATGATTCCAAAAATGAATTGTATAGGAAACTCCATAGGCAACATACCTCACCACCAGATTAGCAAGGGTATTTATCTGGAATGCATGCTGATCATGATAAATAATGGTCAAATCCTTGACCTCTTTGTAACTGATTGATTTCTTTTCTGGAACATCTCCAATATTTCACAATCCTTTAATGTATTCAATTACTTTCTTTTGACCAGATTGGGCTTGTCCAACATTAGGTTTCTATCCTAAAATTGACTTAGAAAAAACATAATGAACTCCTTATCAACGCACCAAGGGAAATATTCCTATATATCTAAACCAAGATTTTTTATTCTATGCAATTCTTCCACATACATACCAATCTCCATTAGTTTGATTCTACCATGATCAAATTCCTCAATCTTAACCTTTTTTAACATTCTTGATACGATTGTACTGATACCACAAATGACCAATTGAGATTCCATAGTCGCACTTCAAGAATTATTCTTCAACCTTTCTCTTAGGATCTTCTATAAACTTCTAATTTTTTCTCCTTGCAACAGTGCCAAAAGATTTCAAAAATTCACATTTATAACCACGAACCTTCATTTCCTACCAAAAATCAAATATTGCTGATATAACCCAACTATACTGCGCAGATCAATCAATAAAATAATAACCACAATTATTATCTATCCATCCGTCATACTAGAGACAAGATAGTTGCAATTGGTATCAACTCAGAGTAGGGGAAGTGACTGATATAGAAATTTAATACTTCCCTTGATCCAAAGCTTTCAGATATGTTATTAGAAGAGCTAGTACTGGGATCCCCTACCATAGGGCTCTCTTAACCAAGAACTTCTTTCTTCTTCCATATCATGTTAGTATTTTTTGATTCAATTGAAACCTAAATATTATTCCTTTCTCTATTATTTATCGAAGCACCGGACCAGATTTGCATGTGTTAGCATAATGACCAATTTGACCACATTTGAAACAATTAACATTCCTCTTTCCTAATCTCACTTACTGAATTCTAGATTTGTATTGATTATCCTTGTGATTGACACATATGGCAATTTACATGAAATATATCATTCATTCCATTCTTTTTATCTTATTTAGAAACTTGTCTTTTGTATTGAATTGCTTTATGACCAACTTTATGACAAATAAAACATTAAAGCTTTTGTTCCTTTCTCATCTTAAAATCAAATGCCTTATGACCAAAATTATTGCAAATGTGATAATAAACATTAGGAGATAATTACCTTTGAGAGTTCAATTTCCTTACCTAAGGCCTTCTTGTCAAACTATTTTGATTCTTGATCTTTCCAGCTACCTCACACATCACCTCAGCTTCAAATACCTTTTCTTTCCTTTTTCCTTCAGATATGAACATTCATGGGTAAACCCTAATTACTCTTTGTCTTTGTGACTCTTCTAAAGGGATACTAACTGATCCAAAATAGTAATTCTCTTATAAATATATACTTTAGATCTCAACTTCTTCAATTCCTTATCCAACTTCCCATTTTCTTTTTACTTCATCTTGATGATATTCTTGAGTTTCTCTCTGTATTTATTCTATTCCTCTATTACAATCTCGATTTATTCTTTTTAATTTCATGCTTTAATCCATCCTTGATGAATTCCTTAGTATTTTTCTTTTCATTCAACATCTTCTCCAATTCTACCACCTTTTCTTTTGATTCCTTCAATTCCCTAGTGACTTCCTTATGAATTTCTTTGAACTTCCAAATCTACTCTCTCATCTTTGAGATACATGCATTTTCTTCCTTTTGGTTTTCTTTCAACTCCTCATTTCTGATTTAGTACACTCAATATTGATCATCATGATCTACCAATCCTCATTAGAGTAGTATCCTCCTTCCATCTATTCAAACAACCAGGATATCCCTCAAGCAATTAAGCTCTAACTGCAAGTGACCTCACTCTGATACCAATTATTGAATAGGCCAAATAATTTAGAGGGGGTTGACTCAATTATTCAGAAATGATTATTAAAAATTTTACACTAGAGAAATATAGCATTTCCAGACAAAGCTTTTAGACTGGTATCTTTCACACCATATCTAGTATTATCATCTAAAATATTGAATATACATACTACATTGATACAAAAGATTGTTGCCAAAATCGTAAATTGATACCAGTAGTCATGGAGGAGTATGAGCCAAAACATAGATGTACAATTTATGAAAACTTCAGGAGCTAATGTTTCTAGGAAAACAGTGACATCAATGACATTCCAACATAGATCCCTTATATGTTTTTTGTCCCGTGTTTCATTTCCTTGATTTTTCCTTGTCTGGGGGCATATCATAGTAGAAACATACTTGTATTCTAGATGCATGAATTCTACCTTAAATATATTGTTCTTTTTTATTGTGTATGTAATTTATTTAATGTAGGGGCATATACTCTACTCCATGTTACACATTTTCCGCATGCCACAAATCTAGTTTTGCAGTCTTAATTTGTTTAGATTACGTATAAAATACTTCCTTTTTCTTTGTAATCTCCCATTATAAGATTATTTTAGAGACAATGCTTTCCTTGGGGCGATCCTTTTGCACCATTATTTTTCTTAACAAGATTTCTTTGAAAAAAATATATTTCCTTAGGGAAATCCTATGTGTGACAATCTTCTTGCAGTAATCACTTTTCTTACTAGACCTTAAATTTCATATTTTGCATCTCTCTATCTTCCCATGGTCCATAGTAAGTTTTAACTCACTAGGCTAGTTTGTTCAAGTTATTTTTCTCTCTTCATATCGATGTTTCTTTTGTCTTGGTTTAGACTAATAAGTACCTAATCCATTTGGGGGATTGGTGTGTTCCTTGTCTCTTTGACCTTGATAAAATCTCTTTTATATTCTTTGGTCTACTTTACAATTAGTATGAAGTAGGTACATACTCCTACAAAAGTGGGGACTAAATGTAGCATCCTAAACTCTAAGCAGTAAAATTTTAGTCCTTTGCTAGGCTCCAATTATAGTTTCTAAGGATTCCATGCATTAATTGTCCTTTTTACCATATATTTAATTATTAAATGTTTAAATATTTATACTTTACTAAATTTATATTATGGACCCTTATTTTAGGTGTGTATCCTTTCAATTGGGTGATACCACAATAGTGGGTTACACTTTTCGGGAGGAAGGAATTCGTCCCGAAAAGCGTGACCCACTAAAACATCTTTATTTGTTTCGATCGAAAATGCTAAATACTTTCGATCGAAATAGACTAACTTTCGATCGAAAGTAACCTAGTTACTTTCGATCGAAAGTAACTAGGTTTACTTTAGCGGAATAAACCCGCCGAAACAGTCACTGTGACTGTTTCGGCTGGGTTGAAAGTGACAGTGGCTGCTGGCTTCCGTTTCATCAAACGTCAATAAATCAGGTTTTTCACATTTCTAATTTCCATATTTTATTGTTTTATAATATATATTGTTTGT
>MU225832.1:2175746-2203440 GCA_018584345.1 Thuja plicata | reverse complement strand
TATGTCAAAATTACAGTTGACTCTACTTCAAACATTCATAAAATATGCAATAATCATGATAATGTCATCAAACCAATTGCATGCCCTCCGTATGGATGTTACAAAACCAAATTCAAAAGAAGCACATGAATATCTATCTTAGAAAAAAAGTTATGTTGTACGAAGTCATTGTACCTTTTTGAAAAATATGTTTTCAGCAACATAGCAGTTTTAGTGGGAGAAAAAAAAAACCATTAAAATCAATTCAAAAAAAAATAAAAAAAAAATATTTAGAATCTAGACAGAAAATATTAAAATACTCTAGTTTACTTTGTCTTCGGATTTCAAACAGTTTAACGACAATATGCATCCGAATGTGAAAGTTTTTCTCAAAATGTAGAGTTCAATGTCTGTTTAGGCAAAAAAGTGTAACCCACTATTGTGGTATCACCCAATTATTTATCACCTCTTGCATATGTAGGACCTATTTTAAAATGAGTGGCCTCTTGTATTTATTCTAAATATAAACCTCAATTTTGTGCAAATTTTGGGTATCCACATACCCCCATTGACTCTTGATTTATTTTGATCCTCGATTGGCTTGAATTGGATGCATCGTAAGGCATGGGGTGAGATAGATCACCTCATAGCTCAGAATGCACCCCATTACTCTTAAAGGTTTCCTAAATTTAAATTGGAGAAAGGTCTTAGGTTTTTAGTAGGGTATTCAAATCCTTCTTGGCCCTCTTTGAGTTTTTATCCTTGAAATAAAATGGAGGGTTATAAATACAATGCTATCTCCCTCATTTGAGATCTTGATCATCCATCTAATAGGAATCCATTCATTTAATCAAACAATTCAAGATTAAGGAATTCAATCAAGACATCAAGGCATTGATATATTTACATTGATAATCAAGGTTTAAACATGGAATACAAGGAGTAAAGTCTAGATCAAGGAATTTATGAGGGCATCCATGATCTTCCTATCCTAGATATGAGGTCAAGACAAAATTTACACCTCTTGCAAGCATCTTCATGAGAAATCCAACACTTGTGAATGTGACAAGTTAAATATTTTCAGAAAAAGCTACAAGCAGATCTGAAAAGAGTTATAGGAAACAAATTTTTTATCAGAATTTCATTGGGTCTCAGATGCCTCCTAGGGCCTTTGGAAAGTTTGGTCACCCCATACCCTCTAGTTCACCCCATTCATGCCACTCCAAATAGAAATTGGGATCATAGGTTAGTTGTTGTTTTGGATTTCCAGATTTGATATCAAAACTAGGTTTACAGACTACAATCTATCTACATACACATTTGTTCCATTTTCTCCTACATCTTGCATTGTTCACTTTCCATTTTACATAGTCATATTTAATATCCATAGAAAAGGAATCCTTGAATCCTCTTAGTGCTTGATCCTAGTGGATCAAATTTAGTTCTAATGTGTGAAATCATTTGTGGTGTGAGCTTCCTAGTTGGACAATTTATCTCAGTGAATGCTCTTCATATGCCATTTAATTTCATCAAACTTTGTATGGCCTCAAGAAGAGTCCTAATATGTGGTACTATAAATTTGAATCTTATGTGTTAACTTTGGGATTCAATTATTATAAATTAGATCATTGTGTTTATTATAAATATGATGGTGATCATTTCATGTACATTGTATTATATGTTTATGATATGTTGTTCATTAGTAAAGGGAAAGGTATGATTGTAGAATTGAAGTCTTAACTTGCTGCTAATTTGAAATGAAAGATATTGGTGTAACAAAACACATTCTTGGGGTGAAAATTAGAAGAAAAAAATCTATGGCTATGCTAGAGTAAGTATGTGAACTCATTTTTACAAAGGTTCAAGATGCAAGATTCTAGACCATTATGTGTTCCTTTTACAACTGGAATGAAGTTTTCTATTCTAGATTCTCCTAAATCCCCATAAGAGATGAAATACATGAGCATAGTACCTTACCAAAGTGCAGTTGGAATTTTGATGTATGTTATGGTTTGTACTAGACTAGACCTTATGCAAGAAGTGAGAGTCTTTCCAAATATATGTTTAATCTTGGCAGAGCTCATTGGGATTTAGTTGAAAGAGTCTTTAGATATTTGAAGGGTACCTAAAAGTATTTTTTTTATCATAGTAATATGATATGAGACTAAATTTACCTTGATATTTGTGGTTATGTGGATGTAGACTGGGAAGACAATATTAACAACAAAAGATTCACTAGTGCTTATGTGTTCACATTATTCAGTGGTGCAATTAGTTAGATGAGAAAGCAATAGGTGGTTGTTGCTTTGTCCACTACTAAAGTTGAGTATATGGCAATTGCTCACATTTGTAAAGAAGTCATTTGGCTTAAGAGACTGTATTAAGATATTCGAATAAAGAAAGGAGTAGTAACAATTTATTGTAAAATTTAGAGTATGATTTACCTAGTGAAGAACCCAACTTTCCATGCCAGGACCAAGCACATTGATGTTCAATATCATTTTGTCAAAGATATGGTCGAGGATAGCAAGGTGAACCTAGTTATGTTAGAGACTTTGATTAATTTTACATATTCATTAACTAAGGTTGTGAGCATATAGAAATTTAGATGGTGTTTGGAGTCTATGGGCCTCATGGCCCCTAGCAATTAACTTACTGTGTGGATACTCCCTTTTATCTTGCAAGGTGTTCAACAAGTGGGAGATTATTAGGAAAATGTGTCTCAACCTTGAATTTACATATGATTACTATTTATATTAAGTTTGCATTTGAGTGTATATTTCCCTAAAATTTCCCCAAATCTTCGGATGGGCTAGATAAGCATGTAGGTAAATTTTTGTTACAAGATCATGTCCAATTTTGAGAATATTAAAGTTTCAATTTTGGAAGTTGCCAAAGAAATTTTATGAATTCAAGTATAAAGGATTTATAGGATCCAAAATGGATTGAAAGTGTGTGTAAGTAGTATATCAAGCTACAAGTTGATAGAGCATGTTAGGATCTTTTTGTTGCTTCAAATGATTTGTCAATTAGGCACCTAGTTCAAAAGTTATAGCCTCTAGAAGTTGGGTCTCCAAAAATAGGAAATGTAAAAATGTGTTGAACACGTAATTGAGATGTAAAAGGGAGTTACACATGTTGGTTTGTGTTTTGACACATCATATAACATCTTTGTTGAGATAATACATGCACCACTTTATAAGTGATTTTTAGCCAATGGTTTCGTAATACAGTTTGACAATTCCATGTATTGTATCTCCTATATATTAGGTGCATGATATGGAGGGTTTGTGTAAGAGTCTTACAATTATTTAGTTACCTTTAGATCTCTATTTGGTGATACTCTAAAGAGAAGTTTTGTTTGCAAGTATATTGTAATCTGTTTTTAAATTTTTAGTAATATATTAGGTAGCTTTTGGAGTGGGGTTTTTCTCTTGAAAGGCTTTTCCCCATGTAAATAATTGTGTTGTGGTATGCTTGTTATTTATGTTATCTTTTTAGTTAGTGTAAAGATCTAAGAAAGTTTCATGTGATCCTCCTCTCAAGGTTAGTATAAGAAATCATTCTTCTATCTTGATTTCCTTACATAAACCACTTCAATTTCCAAGTTGGAATACCAAATATCATGCCCAAGGAGATATTCCAACTCCATTAAATGCATGTGACCTTCATAGCCATGTCTCACTTGTTTTCGTCCACTCCCAATGCAAACTATCACTTGTCCCAACTTGTCACAAGTCACTAAATGCCAAAAACATGCCAAAGACCAATTGGGGAACTAGAAGTCATGACCAAGGAAAGATATTCTCGTGCATGAAGTGCATGTAACTTCTAGTGCCAAGTATTTAGTAATTTATTTCACTCCAAATGCATTGTGCCACTTGTTTTGTCTTGGCATGGCCACTAAATGCCAAAAATAAGGTAAAAGAGAATCTCATGCCAATGTTTAAAAAATCATTGATATTAAATATATTTATTGTTTAAATAATATTCCAATACCGGCCAAACCACCAAATTTATTAATATTTCCAAAACAATCAACTAGACCTAATTTGCTACTTTGGGATTGTTGACTTACTATTTTTAGTAAGTGGATAATTTTAGCAGATTTAAAAAAAAGGGGAATGACATGTTGATTCTAATCTATCAAATTTTATTTAAATTACTTTGCATTTTCAGCTTTTAAATTACCTAATTTTGTACTTTGAATCTAGCAACATTTTATTAGGTTGTGTAATAGATCTAATTACTTCATATTGTAAATTGTACCAATTTTCTTTTTAATTTTTTAATTTTTGACTTCCCCTTCCTTTGTTTTCCTCTCTAAAATCTTTCCCTTTTTAAGGAACATTGTCTTATTTCATTTTCTTGATTCTGTAAACACTAACTAAACAACTACAATCACCTTACACTATATTAATTATTTAGTAATAAATTAACACCATTTATTTATTTTCTACATTAATGCATCACTCTAAAACACATTTCATATATTTTAAATTAATATTGGTTACTCTTAATTATTTTATCAACCACGGATTTTTATGTAAAAGTGCATGCCCAAATAAATTTTGAATAAACAAAAATACAAGTAGTAGATAATATTTTAAAAAGTACATGCAATTTATAAAATTCAAATTCCAAAAGATGTCTACATGAGACCTATGGATAAAAAGAGACAAATAACTTTATTTGGAAGAGACATCTTGGATTTCATAATAAGACAAATTGATTTCAATGCCATGCAAAGTACACCACTCATTTTGTCAAATTAATGGTTTTTTAAAAGTAAAAAGTTAAAGTTTTCTCATGATTCCACGATGCTTAATTTTAATATATTTTTAAACATAACATATTTCAAATCTATTAGTTTAGTTTATAAAATTTATATTAATTAAGTTTCAAACTCACTTAAAAATAAAACGTTATAATCAACATCATAATCAAATATATTTTCTAATTTTAAAAGTAATTTATCTATTCGTTTATGATCCACTACGAAAACAACATGCTAAACGTATCATAGATGGGAGGAAATATATGCACTTTTACATAATTAGACAATTATGTTATGTTTACAATGATTAGATTATCTTTTATGTAATTATTAGGGTGTAAGATAGTGTATTTCATGTGAAAGGTAGTAAATAATATTATTCTCTTTATTATTCATTAAATTAATTTAGTATGCAAGTGAGGATTTGATCCAAGTCATCTATATGTTGATGGTTTTGAACTCTTAAATTCTTAAATTTAAAATTTAAAATTGGATTCCATTTCTTTTATTTTCATTAGTTGTTATGAATTGATTAATTTGTAAATTATCTCAAAGTACACATTGGGTTGGTGTATTTAATGAGTAATTATAATTAAAAGAAATTCATTTAGCATCTTGATGAGAAGAGAAAATCTAGCTTAAAGAAGAATAAATTGTGTATTCTTGCTTGTGAATGAGGAGCACAATGCACACTCACCTATTATTCTCAACCTTGGTTCATTTATATTAAATTGGTTCATTTGCGTGCTTGATTAAGAAAAGCCCGTCCCTTGCAATTTAAAAAATTATCTAAGTGTTTTGTAAACATTGCTTGTTCCTTGCCATATTCAAAGCACATACATAGATGGAAACAAGTTTAAAACATCATAATTAAACTAGATGAGTTTTGCAAGTTATAAGATTAGTTTTGTGCATGGGTTCATGTACACAATTGTGGACATTATCTCTATACACACGGAAGTAAACTAGAGAGTTTCATAATCGTATTTCTAGTTCAATGACACTCATTGAAAGGCCCTTGCGTCCAAAAATCTAGGCGAGAACATTTCTAACACATGCATAATATAAATTTCATCAAATCTAAAATTAATTACTTCATATTTTAGTTTTTTTATTTAAATAATATTATATTTATTTCAATTATTTGATGTTAGTCATAACTCATTTATGTAGGTTAATTATGTGAGGTTGATTGTGTGTAATTCATTGCATTATTTAATTAGAGAGATATTTATGCAAGTTCCCTAATGAACTTGATATTCCTACATGACCTAGAATTTGAATTTAAGGTTTATCCTTTATTCTAAACCATTTTTAAATATGTTTTTATTACATCTTTTTAAATTTCTTTAGGTTTGGATCTAACTTTCTTACATTTTATTATCACACCTTGATTAAGCTTTAGGCTTTCATTTCACTATATCATTTTATCCCATTCACCCACCCTTGGATTATCCATCATCATAGATCCCCATAAGCATTTACTTTAGCTCATATACATGAAACTATTTATTAATATGATATGTTCCTATCTTTTGTGTCTTTTGATCCTTATAGTTTTTATTTATCCATGTCTTTCTATGCTAGAGATGGGGATTATTTTAATGAAGGTGTTATTTTATAACGTCGATTAGTTTACCTCTTTATACAATCTATTGGTTTCTTATCCCTTTCATTTAGTTTCACTCATTTCACCTATCCATAAACCAAATATTGATCTTATCTCTCTTTTGGATTCTGATAGTGGTGAGCATGCAAGTCTTTATCATATGTTAGTGATATACATTGTGCAATGAATATTAACGAGTTTACACTTTCTCTACCTATATGACATGATATTCATTTTTGCATATCATAATATCTATATGCCAATTATTATATATTCATATTCTTGCTGTAATAATGGAAGGGTGTGTACTGAGAGGGGAGGGGTGAATCAATACCCTTAAAAACATTTACACTTTACCTTAGTAATCTTTTCTTGCATTACCGACTATTGTTGCTTTTCTACTTTATGTATGCAATATCATAACATAAATGTAAGTGCATGTAAACAAACATAGAAACATTCATGAAACTCATTTACACATGACACAAGAATTGATAACGTAGAAAACCTCTGTTAGAAGGTAAAAACTGCGGTGGGGATGAAACCCACAAAGCTTCACTATCTGTAGAATGGAAGGTGTCATTTAAGGATACAAGTTGTGATCACTTCTGATGATCTTACCCTGGTAGGAGTAACATGTTAGACTTGTTAGGTCTACTCGGTTAAGAGATTTCAACAACACAATGTATGTGTGCACTCGGTTAAGAGATTTACAATAAGATGATTAATTCCAGCTTCTTGAAGGATTTCTTCTGTTTACAACAATTATTAGAGAGTAGACAAAAATATAGATGACCTGATAGCTTGCAATCTTGAATTGATGATTACAGATCCATTAAGTTCACAAAATTTGTATATCACCTATTGTGATGAATAATACCTCTGTTATGCTTGGTAGCCTTGAATGTAGTTCTTCATAATTGAATTCTTCTTTAACTATCCTTCTGAATGAAACTCTCTGTCTAATCCATAGATGTCCTTATGTAGCTACAATCATCATATTCTTGATTGATTACACATCTATATATACAATGTATTGACCTATTTAGGTTACACACTTTTCTTGAATAACTCTAAGATCAAAGGTTTATAACTTGACCTTGATCTCCTAGTTTGCATGAATACAATAAGTTAAATTGATTAAGTCCATCAATTACGATTTTCTTGATCCTCAAGAAATGGTTGTCCAGCTAAGCAAAAAGCTAATTTAAAGACTAAAGTGCTTTAGCTAACGTGTAGTTTAGATCCACTTTTCTCGGTGTTAAAACTGTCTCTCGGTTAGACTGGTGCTCGGTGATGTCTCTACTTGGTTGTGTCTCTGTATAATGATGCTCGGTTGATATACTACTCAGTTGTTATATTGCGCTTGGTGATCAAAACATGTCAGTGAACATTGTGCTCGGTGATCACTGTCACTCGGTGAATGCTGACACTCGGTTAATGCTTGACCGACCAAAACTATCTGCTTGAATACTAAAGACAATGTTTGATCCTTTAAGGATTACCAATCTCCCCCTTTGGCATTAGTATCAAAAAATGATGTGTAGTATATACACCAAGTGTTTTACCTTTTCAATGACTCCCCTTATGTGCATGCCTCGGTGCAATGTTTTCCCTTTTGTAATGTATATACATGTTTTCCTTTTTACATGTTTGCCTTGGTACATTTTCCCCATTTATGGATACAATGTATGTACACATGTTTTCCCCCTTTTTTTGAAAATAATGACAAAGATGTAGTACTTATAGCTTGTCAAATTTGTGTGAATGGGATTGCTTGATGTCTTCCATTAGCTTGTCCCATTTTCCTTTAGGTGCTCGAGGGTCATGTGCTCCAAAGTGATTTTGGCGTGCATGTCATAGATACTCTTCATGATTGACATCTCTGGGGCGGAAATTAGATTCTTTGTCGTAGTCATATGTGTCATCAACAATGTGAGATTCGGTAGTAACATGATTTGTAGCTCATTTAATTCATATATGATTTTTCTTTCTTCCTTTTGTATCTCAATTCTTAACCGTTTAGATTCAACTAGCTTTTCATAATGAAATTGGAATGCATTCGGCTCGGTTGAAAGATCTTGGGCACTAGCTTTTAGATCTTCATTCAACTTAGCTATTTGTGCATCATGCTCGGTGGTGAAGTTCTCAATAGTGCATTGATTTTGAACTAGGGTAACTAACTATGAAATAACAAGTTCTAATTGAGTTACAAGTTCAGAAAGTTTCACCTTATTCACTACCACTTCTTGGCTGATTTTCTTTGTTAGCCTGTAGTGATACTTTTCTTCTTCTCTTTCCTCAATGAACTTCTCAGCATCTACATTCTGATTGGTGATTGGTTCGGTTAGAACTACTAGTTGATCAATGATGGGTGCATCTTGATCAATCTATTTGTCAGGAACTACTTGCAATAGTATTTCCTTTGCTATTTCTAGGACTTGTGTATTTCTGTGTTCCAGTTTGAGCTTGTCCTATTGTGCTTTCCTTTTGCATAGCTCCCCATACCTTGTTAGTGACTTGTAATCAAGTGTTCTCAGGTCATTGTTAGGTATTTCTATTATTTCCTCAAGTGTTATTGGGGCTTTATTCTTCTTGTTCTGCTTCTTCTTCAAAATGTTGTTGATAGTAGGGGTATGTGGTACAATAGCAAGAGCCTTTTATTTCTCGGTCAGTACTTGTTGGTCAGTTGTAGACATCTCTACATCAACCTTTTCTTGGTTTGTAGCCTTTTTTTCCTTTCCACTGTCCTGGTGGGTGTATCACTCAGTTTCTCCTCTCCACTTTTATCTGTCTTGTCCCCTTGTTCATCACCTTTGTCCATCGGTGTGTTTGTTTCATGCTCAAGTGATTTCTCCTTTGTTTTTGTTATTATATTGATAGCTTGTATCAATAAAGGCATATTACCTGGTACATTTGCCTGTGCAACATCAATAGTTTCCTGTTCATTGGTTTGCTTGGTGGAAATACTTACATATTCATCATTCTTGGCATTATCATCAAAATCATCTTGAGTTATATCTTTTATAGTGATATCCGGTGTTTCCCCTAATGATTGCAATATTTGAGGAATATCATCCATGGCCTTACTTTCCTCTGTTGTCAAGTCAATGGGAGTGATATCCTCGGCGTCATTGATGAAAATGTTCTCGGGGATCGGTGTGGCCTCCTTCTCCTCATTGTGAGCTATCTTGATTAGAGCCAGTACCTGCTTGGGTGGATTAAATATTTGTGTCCAAATCTTATTGCTTTCCATATCAACCTCTTCTAACCTATCTTGCAGTACTTTGTATGCTCTTGTATTTGCATAATTTTTTTTGGAGTGCTCCTGCATTATTGAGTCAATTTCTTCAACTATGGACTCAAGCATGAATGTAACTAGGGATATCTCCCTCATCTGTTTCTCTGTGTGTAATGCATATGTCCACCTAGCTGATATCTTATCATTTAGCTCTTGTGGACTACGAGCGTTTAAATTATATAGGTACATATTTGTATGTAATCATCATCTTGATTATGACCTGTTCTATTTTTTATAATCCTTGGTAGACAGAGTTAGCCATTGTCTAATCTTGTGATGTGATATATTGTTGGTATTGATGACCGACTCTACAAATTCATAAATTGTCTTTGGTATTTTGGCCTTTTCTTCTTGGAGTCTTTGTTCTCTTTCATCTTTTTCAGTGTCATCCTTGTCCTCTCTTCCTCTTACATATATTTTGTGTTGTCTAGGCTTGGTTGAGGATTTTCTTTTCATATAAGTTTTCACTGTACCCTTCTTAAATGGTGGTGAGTCTACCTTAGCTAGTTTGCTCCTGGTCCTAGATGCACCTGTTACATAAGTAACCTTTGATTTCTTGTCCTTTGGTGGCTTTGCATCTGATTCGGTAGACTCTGAGTCACTTAATTCTTTACCTTCATCGATAGGTGACTGTTCCTTAGTGATATCCTCTATTTGTTCCAATTCTTCATCGGTTACCGAGAATTTCTTATTGAGTGTTTTCACCATTTGAGTTTTCTTCTTCCCTATCTTCTTTACTACTAAACCCGTCTTTATTCTTGACTTGGCTTCCTCATACGTGCCAAATATTTTCAAAGTTTTGTCCACTGGTTCATTGAGCAGGGTTTCAATAGCCTTTGTACCCTGATCAATGTTAATTTCATAGTCCAATGGTGGTAACCATGCTGTTCTCGATTGTGCAGGTTTGATGAGAGTGGTGTCACTGTCCACTATAAAACATATCTCATCCTTGTATTTTTACACTAGTTGAGCAAGGATTCTCATCCTCTTCTGCATCCTAGTCTTGAATGTGTTGAAGTAGCCATCCATAAAAGATGTGAAGTTATCTCCTAGTGACTTAATGAAATCACTAATCTATGCAGTGATTGGTCAGTTTGTGTCCCAAGTGACATTACCGATTGAAGGAAAGAAGTTCTAGAAGTAAAATAATGTGCAAAATAATACATAACTAAACTTACATGTATTAGATCGGGTTGATCTAATGGTTCTCATATTTTCTTCCAGTTTCTTCAGCAACAGCTTTGCTAGGTCTAGTTGCACTCCTTTCTTTACAATTTTGTATGCTGTGTCAATAGCTCCACAAGCAATGTTGTTCATTCTGCTTGCTTGAAATATCTTGTATTCGACCACATATGCATTGAACTTCAATTCAGGGTTGGTGATTGAATTCACTTTCATACCTCTATCATCCCATTCGGCTCCTGTAAGCTTTTCAATCTTGGGGTGACTTGGGTGCCTTAGCTCTTTTATCTTTTCGGTGATTGGGTATCTGGTGACTGCATGAATCACATCCTTTGTGATTTCCTTAGGTTCATCCAACCACATTTTACCGTCACGCACTCGGATGAGCACAATGCGAATCCATTCGGTCTTGAATTCCTTCGAGAACAGTAGGGCATTGGTTAACCCTTTCACTTTGATGTGTTTGTACTCATCCTTCAAGTTTTCATCCTTTGCATATATTTTGATAAGCTTCTTCAAGCACAATGTCTCCAATTTCTGCAACCTTGTAGTGAATGTATGCTCAGATGTCTTCGACCAAAAAAACCCTAGGTGGAATATGGCTGTGTATTTTGTGGACCTACAAGCTGCAACACAACACTTCAATATGTCATTGCATTAGTGAGATAAACATGAAATAATAAAAGAAAAGCACATATACATCACTAAAATTGATATATTGCTCCCTATCTAAGAAGAGTATGAAATATGCTATAATTTTCCCTCAGATTATGCATAAACTAGTGACACATTCATGCTTAGAATAGAAGATTTAAGAGAGAATGCAAGCTAAATGCTCAAAAAAAGTTCATTTTAGAGCTCCCAAAGAGAAATTATGTAATTACTATGAAAATATGAACTAAGAATATACTTAGAATGTTAGAAATCAGAGCAACATAAGATTACTTTCAAATTCTAAAGATTACGGGGCCATTGAGCTCAAAATACATTCCTTTTATAGAAGAACTTGAGGAATGAGAGGTCAAGATTGGGTTGTGAAGAGAGGTGGAGATTGAATCCTTGGTGATCCATGTGAGGTGATCCAAGTGATTTAACTCTCATTGGCTAATGGATTGACTTTCCATTTTGTAAGTGAGGAGTTGTAATTAGGAGGTTTATATAATTCCTTTTAATTAATTTCCTTAGCCATGTATATAATTTTTTTGATTTAATTGATTTGATTTAATTTAATTGGCTAAGGTAATTAATGTAAATTAGTGATAAGATCACTAGGAAATTAAAATTGATTTAAATTAATTATGCCAATTAATTGAAGAATTGTCTTGACATAATTAGGGGTATGATCACACTTAGGGAAAATATGGTCTCTGGTCAAAGTAGACCAAATTAGGGTGGTTAAATTTGCCCCTCTTTGAATTGATGTGTGAACAAAAAATTGATTCAAATAATGTTTGATATTGAATTCAAAAATTTTGAGAATTTTGCACTTGATTGAATGAAATGTCTGATGAGATCAGTCTCGCACTTAATTGAACTAAGACTGATAGTATTGACTTCAAACTTGATTGAACAAAGGTTAATAAAATAAATATCTTAAAGATACCAATTCTAACTTGATCGAATGAGAATTGATAATACTGACTCTAAAATGGATCAAACGAAGGTCAGTACAAAGCTGATAGGAGCTTAATAAATATATGAGAATATGTAGACATAGATATCTGGCTTGTGAGCACCAGAGCCTTCTATCCAACAGTCCTGACTTGATCGAAGGAAACTGCCACACCCCTAGTATTTTGATGATGAAGTCATTTTAATGCTTTTGAGCAAGAATTTGATTGATTTTAAGTGTGATCATGCCCCATCTGGAATGAAATCAAAGGAAAAAGAATAAAATCCCTCTTTTAGAATGATATATCACATGAACAAATCGATTTGATTGAGAAAGAATCAATTAGAAGAAATGATGAAGCGAAGGTGTGTTAAGAGAAAAAACAATTTTACCAAGTTGACTACGTGAAAATGTAAGTTCTGAGTCTGATAAAATGATATAGGACCAAAATTTTGATGAATAAAGTGCAATTTGATGATAGAGAACCCAAAAAAATGATTGTGTAAAGCCTGCAAATCATTTTCTAAACGTCTATAGCAATTTTGCATTTTGTGAGATTGTCATAAAATGTGTAGCATGTTGTTGAAAACATCGTCTATACATTTGATTTCATTCTTGATTGATCTGAAAAGAATAAAATTGAATTTTGATAGTCTGGGAGGAGTTTTAGAGCTCCTAAATAGCTCAAAAGGTCAATATATATCTCAAAAGTTACTTTTTACTCATTCATTTTCACTTTTATCCTCAGTAAATTCATATCTCTGCAGAGAAGATGGTGGTCCCCATGGAGAAACATTGATTCAATCTTGCACGTTGACATCAACACCTGTCTAATTAAGCACCACTAGTGAGTACATCGATACCTACCTGATCATACTTTTAGTTTTGATTTTTGTCAATTTTGTAGTTATGAAGCATTTAGTTCTGCATTGCACTCCGTGTCTTGGGTCACGTTTGGTTAATCCTATGTTGCATCCTATTTTTTCCCAAAATCCTGGATATCAATAATATAGATTATGTATTTAACTTGGATTTTGGATGAACTAGGAAATAATTTTGAGCTCAAATCCTTATGCTTTTCTAAAAATGAATCATGCAATCTTTAATTGCAGCTACATGCAGACTCTTAGGACTATCACTTATTTGTATAGCATTTTTATCATCATTGGGCATTTTTGTAACAAACATCATCTGATAGTACAAATGTCACTAATACCTACAAGGTATCATGAAAGTATGAATACTGTGTATTGGATGCAATGTCAAAAATAAACCTAAGAATCAAGGCATAAAGGCAAGGATGACTAGTCAATTATCTCCTTTTTCTTTGAGAATCATCTTCTATTCATGTGTAATGTAAGATATGTGACCCACAATGACCTTCAATATTCATATCCTTGGGTACATAATGTGTCATACACCTTACTTATAATCTGATTTAGAAACAGACAAGGAAATTGGTTCAACCTCACTGTAGTTTACACATAACTAGGATCGAGATATATGCGGCTATCCGCTCATGTTGGTAGCTCTTACCATAAACATCCAAGTAAGGTGAAATTTATAGGATCATTGAAACAATCACCATACACAAAAAGCCAAAAAAATATTATGCTCCCTATCCTTGTGACTCTTTGTCTTTAAATAGATGTCCTGGAGTAACTCATAAGACATAACAATCACCAATTGATAATCAATCAAAGAAAATTCATAATTGCTTACATATGCCCCTAGTTTGAAACACCATCAGAGCATAAAAGAGTCATAATAAAACCAAGATCAGTCTATATGTGTTTAAGTAGTATTGATTAATATTTTTTATTCATTTTTCAAGCACATTAGAGAATCATCAATCAGATTTTGGAATCAAGCAATATGTTTTTCATGTCTGAGTATATGAGATTAACTTTATCAACAATTACAATCCAATGTAGTGTTTAGGAACACTGTTTGATTAAAATGTTGAGAAAAACTAGAGATTAAAGTTTTGAGAAACACTAGTATGATGTCTATTATAGGTAGGTGTTGTTTAAGAAACACCTTTGTTTGTGATAGTGATGTTTTGATGTAAGTATTGAGAAATACTATTTTGAGAGGCAAACCATCCTAAACAGGAACCTAGGATAACCTAGCAGAAACAGACCGAACATGATAGAAAAGATAACCCCAGTGTAGAATGAATATTCCTAAGATGCAAATGTAGAAAAATCCCAGGCAAGGATATGACATTTGTAAGGAATCAAAGTCAACCAATAACACAAGTGTCAGCGTGAAGGATTAGTATCAGCAGTGCATTGATAGATGGAGAAAAGAGTACAAGTGATGCATGTTTTCCAGGTTTTCACCACTTGGAAAAGATTTTTATTTGTGCTACCATGACGCCTGTTTGCCAGGTTTTCACCAAGGATACCTTTTTTAAGACTTTTTCCATTATTTTTGGATTTCTTCAGGATCAATTTTCTTATTTTTTTGGTATTTTTTGAGAGCTATTTCCACTGCACAGGCTCTGTCAGCTAGATGTTAAGCGTAGAATTGATTCAAGTGTAGAGTATTGATGGGATTAGGAAGAACATCTCCCTCAAGTGTAGCTAACTAATAATCTCCAGTCCCAAAAGTTGTAGTAATAACATAAGGCCCCAGCTAGTTGGGTTCAAACTTGCCTTTTTGTTCTCTATTTGGCTGGTTTTTAGAATTTTCTTTGAGAACGAGATCCCCCACTTGAAATTTTCATGGTTTTACCTTCTTATTGTACCCTTTTGACATTATTTTTTGGTATACTTTGAGAAGATCGAACGCTTTTTGCCTGCGCTCATCAAGTAGTTCTAGTGCATGAACTCTATCAATGAGATATTGTTCACTTGTCAAAAGACCTTGGAGAGATACTCACAAAGATAAAATTTCTACTTCAATGGGTAGAACTGCTTCTGCACCATAGACTAGAGAAAATGGCATGGCTCCTATTGGTGTTCGGATACTTGTTTTGTAGGCCCATAGTGCCATATTTAGTTGCAAATGCCAGTCTCTTCCAGACTTACTCACAGTTCTATGTAATATTTTTAGAATGTTTTTTTTTGAAGCCTCAACTTGTCCATTACCTTGAGGATAATAGATTGAAGAAAAATGCTGAGTGATATGAAACTGTTTACAAAGGTCCTCGATACCTTGGTTTTTGAACTGACCCCTATTATCTATTACAATAGAAGAGGGTATCCCATACCTACAAATGATGTAGTTCAAGATGAACATAGAAATATGTTTTCCAGTGGCTTTGATTAGCAACACGGCCTCGACCCACGTAGTGAAATGATCAGTGGCCATAATGATGTACTTGTTTCCACTTGAAGAATTAGGATAGATTTGTCCAACAAGATCAAAGGCCCATCGCTGAAATGGACAATGTGTTATAAAAGGTATGAGTTCTCTGCCTGGAGCATGGATGAGGTTTCCATGTGTTTGACATTTATGATATGTTTTAGAAAATTGCACATCATCTTTTTCCATTGTCGGCCAATAGTAGCCAACTCTTAATAGTTTTTTAGCTAATGAAAAGCCATTCGAGTGCGTTCCACATACACCTTTGTGAACCTCTTTTAATGCGCGGTCAAACTCTTCTTTTTCTAAACACCTAAGAAGCATACTGTCAAGACCTCATCTATATAAGTTAGTAGTGATGAGGACATAACGTGATGTTGTCCTAATTAAAGCTCGTTTTTCATTTCTTGATAGGCCATTGGGTATGGTTTGATCAGTAAGATAAGAAATTATTTTGGCATATCAGGATTGGTCTTGGGTATTTAAAGCACAAATCACTTGGGATTTAGGTGCATCAAAGTCTGGAAAGGATAATTCTTCCACCAAGAAGTCATAGCGGAATTGGTGTTCTTCCAGTTGTAACATGGATGCTAGTGTAGCCATATCATCTACAACTTTGTTTTCCATTCTTGGTATTTGTTGGAATGTGATGAAGACAAAATACTTTTTGAAGTCTTCTACCAGTTGTTTGTAAGGCATCACTTTCTCATCGTTTGTTTGATAATATCTATTTACTTGGTTGATAATGAGTTGAGATTCACCATACACATGTAACTCTACAATTTTCCAATCCATAGCAAGTTTGAGTCCATTTACTAATGCTTCATATTCTGATATGTTATTCGTGCACGGATACATCAATTTATACATCGTGGGTATCTTGTAACCTTGAGGAGTGATAAATAGTACCCCTACTCCAGATCCTTGTTGTGTGAAAGAACCATAAAAATACATCTTCCATGGATATTTAGTTAAGTGCATAATTGTTTCATCTGGAAATCCAATTATCAAAGGTGCATCATCTTGCAATGGTGAATCAGCTAGTTGATCTGATAGGACTTGTCCTTTGATAGCCCTTCTATTCACATACTCAATATCAAATTCAATGAGAATTAAGACCCATTTTGCTAGTCTTCCTGTCAATTCTATTTTAATCAAGAGATATTTGAGAGGATCTATTTTTTCAATAAGTTTCACTATATGCGAGAGCATGTAGTGTCTTAATTTCTGGGATGCAAAAACAACCGCTAAGAAATATTTTTCAATGATACTGTAGTTGAGTTCATAAGACACCAAGGTCCTGCTGATATAATAGATAACTCTTTCCTTTTTATTTTCATCCTCCTATGCTAGAAATACTCCAAGCGATGTAGTCATAGCTAAGATATAGAGTAGTAATAATTTTCCATGAATATGCGCCATGAGAATACGAGGAGTAGCCAAGTAATCTTTTAATTCTTTGAAATTTTTTTCATAATTCTCATCCCATTTGAAAGTAACACCTTTATGTAGCAATTTTGTGAAAGGTTGCACTCTATCTGCTAGTTCTGACATAAATCTCCTAATGGATTGAAGTCTTCCTTGAAAGGTCCTCATTTGTCTGATATTGTGAGGTGGTGACATTTCTAGTATAGCTTTTACCTTTTCAGGGTCCACCTCAATTCCTTTATCTGATACAATAAACCCTAACATTTTCCCTGATTGGACTCCAAATGCACATTTCTTTGGATTAAGCCTTAGTTGAAATTGCTCCATGCGATCTAGTATCTTTCTCAAGTCTTCGATCTAAGTTGTTCTTATTTTTGACTTGGATAATGTATCATCCACATAGTCCTCCATGTTTTTATGTATCATGTCATGGAAGATTATTGTCATAGCTCTTTGGTATGTAGCGCCAACATTCTTTAGTCTAAATGGCATGATGTTCCAACAAAATGTTCCCTGTGCGCATGTAAATGTTGTTTTTTCTTGGTCCCCAGGAGCAATATTTATTTAGTTATAGCCCGAGACTCTATCTATAAGAGGATACATCTGATATCCCACTATGAGATCTATAATCATATCAATATTTGGCAATGGGAAACCATCTTTAGGACAAGCTTTGTTTAGGTCTCTAAAGTCTGTGTAGATCCTGATAGATTTATCTATTTTAGAAACTAGTACCACATTAGAAATCCATCTTGCATAAGTGATGACTCTTATGAATCCAACTTTTAATAGTTTTTCAAGCTCTTCTTTCACTAATAATGCCACATGTGGATGTATCTTCCTTAATTTTTGTTTGACAGGTTTGATTCCAGGAGCTATAGATAAGAGATGCATTATTAACTCAGGATCAAGTCCAGGAATATCAGTGTAAGACCATGCAAAGTTGATCTTCTTCTCTTTGAGGAATTCAGTGAACTATATATTTTCTTCTTCTAATAAGGATTGTGCCAGGTGAACAAATTGAGGAACTTTTGCTATTCCCAAGTTAATTGGTTGCATAGGTTATATCAGAACTGAAGATCTTTCTTGAAAGTGCTGAGGGTGGATATCAAGAATCTCATCTTTTGGCTCCTTTGAGAGGTTTTCACCATCATATACGTCTTTTATTTTTACTATTTTAGAATCTAATACTACCACACCGTGGTTTTCACCACCAGTTCTTTTCTTCTTTTTATTTTTCAATTTGTGACTAAGAAACTTGATATCCCCCTCTATCATGTTCATACATATGGTTCACAAGCATTTAGATAACAAGCCAAAGTATAGTCATTGGGAAAGATCATGATAGGAGTAGGGTTTGAATTGGTCCAATAAATCAAGTCAGGGTTTACCAAGGATAATGATTCAGAGTTTGGTAATGACAACATCGCGTCAATGTCAAGACTATTAACTGACAAGACATGTTCCGTTAAGTCAGCTTCTACAACTTTTAGATCATTAAGAGTCAAATTGTCATTAGTAGGGTCGTTGTTAGTAATATGCAGACCTAACTCTAGCGACTCATCAATTGATATTTCTTCTTCTTCTCTCATCAAATTGAAACTCATATCTTGTATCCTTTGAATGTCCTATAGACCTAGTAAAGCACCAGTATTTCCATCAACCATCCTAGGTAGGGGTATCTCATCTAATTATGGGACAAGAACAACGTTAGGGGAAGTGTTAGAACTCTATCTTCTCTCCAATAGAGATTCAAATTTATGAATCACATCTACCTCAATGTCCATGGTAGGATCAGACATTTTATCCCATTCATAATCATGTGAGTCTATTATTTCATCATCAGAGCTGTTTAAGAACTCAACAATGGTTACCTGATGTACCCTATTAGCCACTTGTAGATCAAAGTGTGGTAAGTCTAGGACATGTAAAATTCTCATCAATTGACCCCAGTTAGGATGTACATCTTGTTGTTGGGGTATTTCTTCATGAGTTTCTTCTAGTTGTTGGACTTCTGGAGAGTTTTCTATTGTTTCCTCTACTTCTTGGACATCAACTTGTGACAACAAAGGAATATGATGCTCTTGTTGTGCTACAAAGGTAGGTACATATATTTCTCCTTGATATTCAGGATACTCAGTACCAATGTGTAATAATATTTCATATGTCCATGGTTCAATTGTTGTTTCTTCTTCTTCATCATCACTTCCTTCATCAAAGATTGGACCATCTCTTGAAGTAAGGTTTCCTGAATTGTTATTGAAACCTAATCCTATTTTGTCTTTGGTGTTTTTGAATTCCATGTGTATAGGTTCAACGAGTCATTTTCCTTTATCTCCTAAAGGTACCTTCCCTTTGTATCCCTTTTGTTTGAGAAGGTCATATCCTTTACCATACTTTTCTGGGGATATCTCCACATGTTTTACCTCATTTTCTTTCTGTTCTCCTTTATAGAGCTAAGCCAAGACTACTTTATCTTCTTTTTCATCCTCTTGAGAATTAGAGGCTCTAACTATACCAGTTGGTTTGTGAATGTCTTGTTCTTTAGATGCACTAGGTGTGAAAGATGAGGAATGTTTCCCATAAGATCTTGGAGACATGGGAATGTTAGCCAATGATGGCATCATGTCTAGTTTGTATTCCCCCATACTAGTTTCTTCAAGTTTTAGTGTCTTTCCAAAGCTTCTCATCACCATGTCTTTAGAAGTTTCAGGTATGGATTCTTTTGGGACTTCCTTATTGTGAGAAACCATATTGTTTTCTTTAACATTGTTGCAAGTGTAGCTCGAATTTGTAGGGATTATCACTTCCACCCCTTTATGTGGGAATTTGATGCATTGGTGGTAAGTAGATGGCATTATTTTCATTTCATGTATCCAAGGTCTCCCTAGTAATATGTTATAGGCCAATGGTAGATTGAGAACTTGACAAATCACATTGCATTAAATTGTTCCTATTTTGATTGGTAGAACAATGAGCCCTTTGGATGATCTTTCTTCTTTATCGTAAGCCTTGATGGTTATCTTACTTCTTGAATCAATGGTTTGTTCTGAAAGACCTAATTTCTTGATTAGATTGAGAGTACATATTTTCAACCCTATGACTCCATCTATCAATACATGTTTGACATAGGATTTGTGAATCAAGACGTCAATGTGAAGGGGTTGGTTATGCGGATGATTCAAGGACTTGTCATCTTCTTCCAAAAATGAGAGGTAATGTGGAGCTAAAATGTGATTGACCATTGCCTGTAACTTGTCTAAACCAATATCTTTTGGAACATTTGCGGAATGTAGGGCTTGTTCAAGAACTTCCCTATGCACTGAAGAGATATTTAGTAACTCAAATATTTAAATTTGAGCTAAGGTTCTTTGCAATTGGTCTACCAAGTTATAGTTTGCAAATGGTATAGTAATTGTTTGTCTTGTCACTATTGGTTTAGAAATTGTGACAATAGGTACTTTAGAGGATGTCGCTTGCTTAGATGAGGGGTTAGCTCCTTTGATCATGACTTGTACTTGGCTTCGAGTTACCACATTTGAATGTGTTGATGTGTCTTTGGCACTTTTAATAGTGATCACATTGATTGATTCACTTTTTATGTCCAACATGTTGATCACATTATCGTTATGAGAATAGGTGTAATTCACTTTGTTTCCTTTTCCTTTAGAAGCTTCCCCTTTTCATAGTTAGGGAATGGTTTGTTAAATGCCATATGATCTTCATTAGTGTTATGTCCTTCCACTTTGATTTTTCCTCCTTAAATAAGGTCTTGTATAATGTGTTTGAGCTTAAAATAGTCATTAGTCTTATGTCCTTTTTTTTTTTTATGAAAGACACAATAGGCATTGTCATTCCACCATCTTGGTTTAACTTCCAGTTCCCATGGTTTTGAATCTGGTATCGTGAGGACTTTATTATCCAAGAGTGTCTTCAAAACTATCTTAAGAGGTTCTTCCAATGGAGTAAATATTCTTTGAGGCTTGGAAGTCCATGGTTTACTCTTGTTGTTCTCATTTTTTTCTCTTGGTATTGTGGTTTTTACCGTAGCTTCTTTGTTTTCTTGTAATCTGTTTGTTAGATTGAACACCGTTGGTTTAGGATTTGTATTATATGCTTCCACCACTCCATCACTAACAAAATTCTTATTATTGTTCCACCATTTAGGTTTTTTATTGTAGTTTTTAGATTTGTTATCACTTTGGAGTTTGATTTCTCCTTTCTTGACAATGACATTTTCAACATGGATAGCATTTTTTTATCATTCTATCAAAGCTAGGTGAATCTTTCATTTTCAATGCATTGTTCATTTTGGGTACCAAGTTGTTAATAAAGATGTCCATCTTTTTAGATTCATGTATTTCTCTTGAGTACCTTGCAAAGATTCTCCTCCACCTTTGTAAAAAGTGTGTAAAGGATTCACCCGTTCTTTGTTTCGTGTTACAAAGATCCATCACGGTTACATTATTTTGTATGGTGTAGGAGTAATGTTGGAAAAATCATTGTATTAAATACTCAAAAGATTGCACACTTGGTGTGAGTTTGGAGAGCTACTCCATAGCATTTCCACCTAGACTTCCCAGAAATAGCCTTTAGATAAGTAGGTTCATGCATGTACTCTATGCTTAGAGTGAAAAATTCTCTAACATGGTCTTGTGGACCAGTTTCTCCCATGTACTTGTCATATTTGGGTCTTTCCATGTTAGGAGGAAACAAAACCATTTTGATACTATTGTCAAAAGTAAATGGACATATGTGTTCCAAAGAGTATTTTTTTATTGGTTTGACATTTTCTTGCTTGAGTGTCACAAGTTCAGATTGCATTAAGGTTAATTTCTTGGTGAGAATAGAAATAGGTGTTGGTACCTCCTTTTCCTTTAGTCTCTCAACATTATAGTCTTTGGGAAGTCTGAACCCAAGAGAAGCTAAGTGTAGGAAATATTCCTCTTTTTCTTCACCAATAATCTTTTCCAAGGTCCTTTGGAATTTTCTACTTTGTTTGAGTTTGTTAAACTCTTCTTCGGATATGTCTTCATCACTATCCAAGTCAAACAAAGGATGACCCATATTTTGTTCTTTGTGACTACTTTCTCATTCATTATGATCTTGTTCATCATTGTATTCCTCAAAAGGTGCACTCCATCCTTGATGAGGAGCTGCCATTGTGGGTGAGTCTTGATCGAATAGGGGATTGGAAGATGTCTCTCCTTGTTGAAATTGGTGTAATATAGGAGGTATCTTTGATTCATCAACAAGGTATTGATTATGTCTTGTGTTAACCATAAAAGCTGGGTCTCAACTTCATCAAAGGTTTTCCAGTAGTGTCAATAGGATTTCAAATTGTCTAAGTAAGTGTGTCCAAGTAGTGAAAGAGTGTTTGTGTTTGGTTTGAGTGAATGACTCCAGTGTCAGAGGGTTAGAATGCCCTGATAGTGAGCTAGGAATCAAGAGGTTTTGATAAGTGAAAAGAACACACATTTTGGGACCAATTGTGAGAATCCAAAATGACATGCAAGGTAGACTTCTAAGAAAATTGTGAAACAGTGACAGACGGATCAACAACAACAACATGACTAGTCTAAAGAGCCAAAAGGGTATCCAAAAATACTAAGTTTCTTTGAGTGAGATGTGTGCAAGTACCCACTATCCTAGATGAAAATCCCTAAATGTGAGCTGTGATTTTCTAGATGCAAGCTTATGCAAACTAGATGCGAGCTTTGATATTCAGTATGTGAGCAATTTTCCTGCATGCGAGCCAGGAATGACCAAAATTGAGAAAGTTCCCTAGATGTGAGATAATGTAACCAGATGCAACCTTGGACTGACCATATGCGAGTCTCTAATGGTTTTTCAAGTTTTGCAATTTTTTCTCGAAGTATGTTAAATTTGTTCTGACAATAGAGTTTGTCTGAGAATTTCCAGAGAGTTTTAAACAACAGGTATGTCAGGGATTGAAATTTATTGCTTTTTTTTTAGGAGATTATCTTTTTAGTGAGCTTTTAGAACACATCACTCAATGTTTCTTTGTTAAGGTGATCAAACACATCCCTATTCCCTAGATTCTAGGCATAGAATCAAAATCTTTTCTCATAGACTCAGGTACACACTCACATGCTAATCAGAATACAACCATCATCAAGCATGCAATGGCTCTAGTCATGATGCTATATTAGCTAACTCCAAATGCAAGTGAGGGCACAAAATGATGAGTAACTTGGGGAAATTACTATTTTCCTTGCACAAATATTATCACCCTTTTAGAGATAAACCAGGTAGTTTTGACTACAAATGTTGTTCAATTATGGGCATCCATTCACAATCATCCCCCATAGAATTTCACAAGAAAAAATTGAGGTGTATATCCCTATGAGTATTCAAAAAAGTGTAGTCTCGCAAGCAAGATTCAAGTGGCTCCGCTTTACACACACTCAAGCATGTTCAAGGAATGATGTCGAAATTCCAGGAACAAAACCAACTACATCTTTCAAGTCTTTGGCCTACAAGGAAACATATTGATTATAGTGATTTGGAAGGGTTGGCATAAAACCTGTCCTCACTTGGGGCATACCAGGATATTTTTCCCTCAATCGATAGGCCCTCTAATGTTTTGAAAGCAAATGGCAAAGGATTGGCAACTTAGGAGTCTATATTTCTATTTATTCAAAAGAAGAAGAGCATACTCTCCTATTCCATGTTGTATTCTCCCACAAGCACACCAAACATGTCCATTTTCTCAAACTTTACAACTCAAAATTCAATCCCCAATGATGAGTCTTTGATTCTTCCAACTTGGGAAAAAGAGAAAATCTTCTAGTTGGACTAAGTAATGTGTTTAAGTTTGACTTTTAAATTCCTATTGTAAGAAAGAACAAAGAATATGAAAGCAAAATTTGTCTTGTTCAATTTCCCCAATTTAAGATGATTTTCTTGTTCAATTACTTTCCAAAAATTAGACAATTTGAGCTTTGTTCATTTTCCCACAATCTTAATTTTTTTCTTTTTCAATTACTATCCAAAAATTAGAAAATTTGCTGGTTCAATTTCCCCAAATTTAGTGAATAGCTTGTTTAATTACTCTTCAAAAATTAGAAAATTTGCTGGCTCAATTTCCCCAATCTTAATGAATAGCTTGTTCAATTACTCTCAAACTTTAGACAATTTGATTTCTTATTCATTTCCTCAAATTCTCATCAAGTTTTAAATTGAATTTTGAGTTTCTAATTTTCCTTAAAGGAAAAGAGCATAATCCTTTGGTAAATTTACCAAATGATGGAAAATGTTCTTAAGTTTGAAAGCTTAGCAAAATAAAAGTCAAGTTGAGTGATTTGGCAACATGCAACCCATAAGTTAGTAGTTACTTTCAACTTTTTCACAAAAAAGTCTCTGACAAAAATCTACAAGAAAATATTAGGCTTTTCAAAACACAGAAACAGGCATGGTTAGAAGATTAGTGGTTAGACATTTAAATTTGCAATTCGACCAACCAAATGTGATTGCCTTTACGAGATACGATCCTGGAATTCTTGGATGCGATTAACTTTCCTGAATGCGAGCCTGTACACTAAAGGCAATGCAGGAATTACCTGATGCGAGATATCCCTGGATGTGATTGAGGATATACTGGATGCAATGAAAAAAATATGGGATGCGATGATCTTTCCTAAATGCGAGCTTTGGCAACTAAATGTGACTCTGGACCTGAAAATAGAGAACACAAATTATCAAAATATGAAGTTAGAAATACTGAGAAATCTAAGGATTTTCCCCATAGTGGGTGCCAGAAATGTGTGTGTATTTTGTGGACCTGCAATATGCAACAAAACACTTCAATGTGTCATTGCATTAGTGAGATAAACATGAAATAAAAAAGGAAAGCACATATACATCACTAAAATCGACATATTGCTCCCTATCTAAGAAGAGTATGAAATATGCTATAATTTTCCCTCATATTATGCATGAATTAGTGACACATTCATGCTTAGAATGGAAGATTTAAGAGAGAATGCAAGCTAAATGCTCAAACATAGTTCATTTTAGAGCTCCCAAAGAGAAATTATGTAATTACTATGAAAATATGAACTAAGAATGCACTTAGAATGTTAGAAATCAGAGCAACATAAGATTAGTTTCAAATTATAAATATTATGGGCCCATTGAGCTCAAAATTCATTCCTTTTATAGAAGAATTTGAGGAATGAGAGGTCAAGATTGATTTGTGAAGAGAGGTGGAGATTGAATCCTTGGTGATCCATGTGAGGTGATCCAAGTGATTTAACTCTCATTGGCTAATGGATTGACTTTCTATTTTGCAAGTGAGGTGTTGTAATTAGGAGGTGTATTTAATTCCTTTTAATTAATTACCTTAGCCAAGTATTTAATTGTTTTGATTTGATTTAATTAGCTAAGGCAATTAATGTAAATTAGTGATAAGATCACTAGGAAATTAAATTTGATTTAAATGAATTATGCCAATTAATTGAAGAATTGTGTTGACATAATTAGGCGTATGATTACACTTAGGAAAAATAGGGTCTCTGGTCAGAGAAGACCAAATTAGGGTGATAACAAGATACTCAAGAATGCTACCTTTTCATCAGGTTGTGAAGCAACCTCAGGACAAAACTTGTAATTTGGTTCTTCACAGGTTGAGTTCTTGATAAGAGCGACCTTTTTGTCCTTAACCATTTTGATCTTCAAGGTTCAGGAAGTAGATGCTATTGATCATAAAATTAGGGCTTCTTCACAAATGAACTATGATCTTGGTAAGTTTTGGTACTTACTGGATGATCGCGATGAGTGCTTGAAATATGTTGGAGTTGCTTTGGAATCACTGTTAATCACTATGCAATATGATCGCTGTGAATCGCTTCTTCACTCTTGAATCTTCTCGTAAACACTTTTTGAATGAATGAGTTCACTTTTCCCTTTTTATAGACAAATATGACCTAAGTGATGCATTAAATGCTTCACCTGCCAATCAGTTGACAAAGTGTAGACACTCGGTTAACACACCAAAGACTTCAACTTGGTGAGTATTCAATACTTGGTACAAGGTGTCAAATCAGTTGTCTCCCACATGTTTACCGATGATGCTTGGTGTATAGTGTCAACTCAGTTTCATTTCATATGTTTACCAACATGCAGTTTATGCTTAGTTCATATTAACCAACTAGACTAGATTCAAAAAACATAACATGCAATACCATAGTGCATCTTTATTCATGCTAAATTGGCATATAATAAATGAATATAGGAACTAATGTAAAATACAAATTTGTAGGGCGCAGTTCCATACTTGTATTTATTAGGTGGGGGTGGTGGAATCACCTAATCCATTAGATGAGGTATCACCAGCTGCAGTGCTTGGTCCATCATTTTCATTTTTTGAAGCTCTCCTCCACATTTGATTTCTCATTCTCATGATGTCTTCAATAGTGTTTCCATTTGTTAAAGTGCTTGACTCTGTCACTCGATCTCTGTAGTCCTTTCTTAAGTGACCAACCTTATAACAATGTAAGCATACCATTCTGGAGTTAGTCCAGTTTCTAGATATTCTTATCCATTTACTCATGCAGTTAGAAGCTATATGTCCATATCTACCACATGCTATGCGATTTACCCAAGTGTTGTAATCCCAAACATATGTATTATCGAATGTTCTCGGTTGATATGTATTTTCTTGTTCTTTGTCTTTGCAGTCTTGTTTTATCCTTTTTCTGCATTCATGAGATGTGTGGCCATGCATGTTGCAAGTAGAACAATGTTTTTCCATGTAAGATTTCTTCTTTGGTTTGTTCAACTTAGATTTGCATTCATGTGCTTTGTGTCCATGCTTGTTACAGTTATAACAACTACCTATGAATGTAGAAGTAGTTTTAGGAATACCTTTTTCTTTTCTCTTGCAAACATTTGATGTGTGGACTAGTTTTCCATAGTGATTACATGAACACTTCTTTGGTCTTAGATTTGAGTGGAAATTCCTTTAATCAGTTCAGTTTGGTGATTCTCCATGCTCAGTATACCCTAAACTGGTATTGTTGTTGAGTCTTCTTTGTCCAATCATAAATTCATCCATTATTTTTTTATTGTCTTCATATTTCCTGATCATATCATTATGTTGTTTCTAAATATTTTCTTCATGCTTCAATTTCTCATTTTCTTCTTTTAGTTCACCAATAGCCTCCAATTTTCCATTAAGTTCTATGTTCACTTGGTTGGCCTCATGACTCATAAGAAATATTTGATTGGTGATGTCAATGTGATGTTCAGTAAATCTCTGTATCTCAGATTCTTTATCTTGCAATTTCTTAGTAATCTTTCTCCTGTCATCAATAGCTAAAGTTATTTCTTGTTCAGCTTGTCTTGCATTGTGATATTGCTATCAGGATTCAACTGTGTAGTTTTTGAGTCAAACTCATTGACCCATAATTCATGAGTAGTGGTTCACATGAACCCATCTCTCATGAGAATGAATGGAACACTTAGCACTCA
>MU225832.1:2147074-2162074 GCA_018584345.1 Thuja plicata | reverse complement strand
TAAGAGTAACAATTATTTTTTTGATATTTCAAATCTTGATGACGAACATGGTATATGATGTGTGCAACAAAGCATTGAGACCCATTAAAAATCTACATCACACTTATCCAAAGAAGCTCTAGGTTTCTAACCTCCCCATTTGCCCAATAAATCTATAAATTCTTCTCCTAATTTCTCATCACAAGAAGAGAACATTTTGTTTGAGATTTTTAATTCCAACTTAATTACTCTTGATTTGAAAAATAAACAAAAAAATAGAAAACACAAGCAAGAGAATCCTTCCATTTTTATGTATCATCAAATTCATGGTCATAAGACTAATGAATATTATAATATGAAGTGTAAAATTCAAGAATTCATTGATTGTGGTATGATTCAAATGACATGTAACAATGAATGACACCTTTTTCTTGATCATTCTAAATAACATCTAAGTTCCTCCTCACTATGTGACATTGGTAGGTTATCCTTTGGGGGATCATTTTAATTCATTGTGATGCAATTTTAGGTGCAATCATACTATGTGAAAAAAACATAATAGTCTTTCTTATTCCTTGTCTCCACAAGTGGGGGAAAAGGGTACTATTTAAATCTCTAACCTTTCTTAGGGACCCATTTCATCCTTTTGATGAGTTGTGTCTTTTATGACTGTAGATGCTAAAAATGGTCATTTCCTATACCTCACTTTTTTAACATGTCTCCTAACTAATAAATTTGATCTTCTTTATTTATCAATCTTGTGTCATTATTCTATGTCATTCATCACTAAATTTTTTACTCTAATTCTTCATCATATCCTAATCAATTTGACCTTTTTGACCATGTCCATTTAAATAACTTTGACCATGTCTAATTAAATAATTTCAAAATTGACTCTTGGTCATTCAATCTCGATCAATTAACTAATATGTTTCCTTTAGGGGAAAATGACCATTAATTCTCCCATTTATCCTAAGTCTTAAGATATGATAAATAAATTCTATTTATTTACCTCCCTTTTCCTATTTTCCCTACAATTAATTAATTGGCTAATTCCTAGATGTGCAAATTATTAATTTTTAACATTAAATATTCCCTCATTTTCCAAGTGAGATTTTATCCCTAAGTTTTTACTTCCACTCCCTAGATTTTAGCCTCCACTTTCTTACACCTTCCTTTTTAACATTTCTTTCTAATTGATGATATTTTCTAATTGCAACTCTTCTGATTGTCATACAATGTCATAATTATGAATTTTTCCAATTCTAACTCCTTTTTATGACTTTTTATAATTTTGAGTCCTCTTATACAAATGACATCTTTGTGTTGAAAATAGATATTTCTAATATTTATTGTACTTAACTATTTTATTTTTATTTTTTCCTCAACTTGGAAAAGACAATTTCTAAATTTTTATCACTTAACTTGTCCTCTCTTTTAATCTTTTCCATCAATTACTTTGAGTTCCGAATTGATCTTGACCATTGATTCAATTTCCAAAACTCCATAAATTGGACTCACTTCTCTCATTTTCATTTAACCACAATGTTTAGTATTCTCATTATTGTCGTGTCAACACTTGCTTTCATTTTATAGGTGCATTTTATCAATATGGGAGCAACCTCAATTTGGAGAAGAAAGAAAGAACATTGAAGCTTCATTAAGGGAGTGCTATTTTGATTTATTTTCAATCTTTTATGCATTTTTTTCTTAATGATTTTAATGGTGTGATAAGGAATATATTTTGATGATAGATTATATTTGTGGTTGTCTAATTCATGATGTTTTCTAAATGCTAAATTTCTTTCCCTACATTTGGTGAGCCCGATGTGAACACATTGAATTTGACAAATTTTATGTTTGCATGTAGGTTTTATGTGTTGATTTTCTATTGCATGTATATAGTGAGATTCTAACTTGTAATTTATGCAGGCATTCTTTTTTTTAAAGATGCAACAAATCACAATTTTTAATTGGTCTTTAAAATGAACAAAAAATTGCACATAGCCTAATTAGGGGATTAATGAACTACAAATTGCACATAGTCTAGTTAGGTGGATTAAAGAACCAAAAATTTTTCATCTAGATCTAAAGAGGTGGATAAATTGAACCCTATAGTTCTCACCTAGTTATAATTAAGAAGGGAAAGAGAAACAAATTGTCCTATTTTGATCTGATTTCCTTTCTTAATGAGTTAATGAACAACAATTTTCATCTAGTTTTAATTAGGAAGGAAAAAAACCATAATTTGTGCTATTTTGATCACATTTAATTTCTAATTGGTTAAATAAATCTTCTTCGAATTTGGTGTTCTTTCATGTTGTAGGGTGGACCTACTACTACACAAAGTATCCTCTCCCCTTATGCTTCATGTGAAATTGGGTGTAAAAGAAAATCTATAGCGACACCCAATTTTATTTTACATTAGAGGGCCTGCCTTGGTGGGAAAAAACACTCACCCAAATAGAACAACCCAAGTGGTAACAAGCTAAATACAAGCCCTTCCAAACCACTATATAAAAATGCGGTATTATTAATGTAACAATCAACAGGTGTGAATTCATCATGCCAACAACAATTTCCCTCAGTATCCATGTGATACGTTAAAACCCTTCATTGAAAGGCATAAAGCATCTTTCTTTTAAATGGTTGGGAAGCCCCTTAATTGGGTGAATTTTTATTAGTGTGATCACCTGAATGGATTCTCTTACTAGAAAGGTGATTGTTTGTAGTTTTCCAAAATCCTTCTACTTGCTGATGCAGAAGGTCGGAGACCAACTAAGATGCCCCACATTCTTGTGGTTCATAGTAGAGATAGTAGTTCCTTGGGAGGTGATGAACCAAGGAATTTAAAGTTTGGTGTGCTCGATAGATGTGTGTTGTGGATGGGAGATAGTGCCACCAAAATTCTAGGCTATCTACTTTGAATAAGTGTAGCTAGATTTAATCCAAGTGGGGATACAACAAGTATTGTCTTGGAAAGCCTTAGGATTTTTATGTGTTTTCTTAAAGTAAAAAATAACCATTCTATTTAAAGTGTCTTGTGTGGGTGTTATAAAAAAGTGCATTATTCAAAACCTCACCAAATTTTTTTTGAAAATTTCAAAACATCTTCAAAATCCTTCAAATCTCTTTGAAAATCCTTCAAAATATTTTAAAACTATTTCAAAATTCTCAAAATTGTTTTAAAAATTTGGCATAACCTTTCAAACTTGGAGTTTCAAAACCTTGTGAAAACTTGGAACCTTGTTTCAATAATAGGTTAGTCCTTGCATAGCCTTCATTTTAGTCTTTGCATCCCCACATTCTAGTCCTTTCTTTAGTACTCATTTTGGCTTTAACCTTCATTTAGTTCTTTCATTGCTTAATCCTCATTTTGAGTAGTCCTCATAATTCTTGCATAATTCGTGTATAGTTCTCATTATCCTTGTAATAATCTTTTCATAGTCCCCATTATAGTTGCATTGTCCTCCTTAACCTTGTATCATTATATTCATTTTACATTTAGAACCCAAAAAAATGATTTTGCAAAATTCCAAAAGAATTCTTGCTTTAGGGTTATACCTCATGTCATTGAAAATGGGATCTTGACTTGGTCATAATATTTGTCCCTTTATCATCATTATCATTAAGTCAATTCCCAATCATGTTGACGATGAGTTTGGCTTGGTATTTTATCTTTTGATTTTTCCTTTTTGGTCTTGGTACCACTTCAATTTCATAAGGTTGTACCTTTAGGCTTGAATTTTCAAAGATTTTTTTGCATTGCACGACCCTTAGTTTGCATTATCATTCATAAATTGAATGTTCTAAGATCATGTTGGAATTAAGGAACACTGAGAGGGGGGGGGGGGGGAATTAGTGTTTTGCAATTTTTTAGTTTNATGTTGGAATTAAGGAACACTGAGAGGGGGGGGGGGGTGAATTAGTGTTTTGCAATTTTTTAGTTTATTAACCTGATTCTTTATCCACTTCACAAATGATGACTAAAGAATAATTCAAACATTTACAATGCCATAACACCAAAAAAAATTTATCGTGGAAACTTGGTCAAGAGAAAAACCATGGTGGGGATGAACCCAAAAATCAAAAATACTCTACAGAAGTATTTATACCCTGTTAAAGGTTTAAAAAATGGAATGCACATGCATTTAGGCACACTTCCTAGAGCTTACTACTTAAATAAAAAAAGGCCTACTTCCTATATGACAAAAAAATGTCACAAAAAAGATTTAACTAAGAAATAATGTCTATATATGCCAAAATATATTTTCAGGTAGGTACATTATACTCACTACCCTATCTCACTGATATGTTCTGATTCAGTTCTCAAATGGCTATATTACACATGTGCAACTATGCATCATCGATATATCCACACTTTTCATATATCAAAATGACCAAAGATATCAATTTTATATATCCTCAACAAATATTTGATCACTTATAGGTCGACTTGTAAATACTTTACAAAATAATGAAACGTATTATAAATAGTCAGCTAGATCTACAAGTAAATCTCAATGTGGACCAAAATAATTCAAAACACTATCCAAAATATCAGCTAATCATCCTCAAAAAAAAAATCAATCACCAAAATAAATCTAATAGATCTTCATAAGGATCTACTACAACCCGCTATTATTCATTGTTAACAAAAAACTAATATACAAATCTTCATAACTCACACATCAATTACCATCAGAATTCTCAAATATGGAATAAGGTAGAATATCCTTTCATGTGTCTTCATCTAGGTTATCACCACAAAATATTGATCTGGGATTCCATACTAGACCAATTACTCAATGGATTTATATACTCTTTTGTTCACCAGACTTAACCAAATCACCAAAATAACTTCTAGTTCGATCAAATAGTGTCATGTGGATTGGTGGAATGATATTAGTTACCATCAATGACAACATATGAAGCACCTAAGTAGTGTCTCTTTCCAAAATAAAAAAATCTAAAAATATAGCTTGCATTATCATTTCCAAAGTCAAAATTCCAAGCATAAGTTTACTTCCCTTACACTTTCAAAATCCAAAAACATAGTCATTCCTTTGCATATCCTAATTTGCATTGGTCATACTCATTCAAATCTTTGAAAAATCCAAAGAAAGTTTTATTTTTCATTTACCCCTCATATCCTTAAGTGCATTTTCATATTTCAAACAATATTATATGGTTTTACAAGACAAGAAAATTAAAGCATCAATCCAATTTAATCACCAAGTAGAGCCCTTAACCAAAGTCCAAAAAAAACATGATGACTTAGCATTACTAGTATCATAGAGAAGGTGACCCTCCAATGGAAAACAATGCTACCCCAACATCAAAATTCTTACTCTCACGAGACTATGCCATTGCAATAAGAAAAATAAATCACATAAATACCTCATACATGTCCCAAAAGTTGGAAGATAAATTAGCACAAGAAGCGAAAATCTTGGAATAAAAATTGGAAAAGAGTAGAACTGAAATGTCTAAACTCCTTAAATGTCCAAAAGAAGACAGGTTGGGAAAGTTGACATAGATGCTCTCATTTCAAAATCAAACATATCAAAGCTCATTTCAAAAATAAATGAGGCAAACCAATTGCAAACAACAAACACAAATTTCAATATGATGCTATTCGATCAAATCCCAAATCAAATCCAATTCAACCCAGTCCACACTCAATAATCATTCAATCAAGTTATGAATCCATATTTTAAAACAAAGTGTGGCATAAATTTTGAACCAATCTTCATTCCAATGTGTCAATGAACATCCTTTTATGTCTTGAAATCAACCAAGTTTTTCTCAAATAAAAACAAGTTCATGTTACTCCATATGAGTTTAAAGGTTGTCATTAGTATTCAAGTATGCAAATTTCCAGTCGGTAATGGAGTCAAAGATAGACTATTCGGTAATGATCACTAAGTGCAAATTTAACCGAGTACAATGATCACCAAGTAATAGACTTACCAAGAACCAAGCAGTATACACTGATCACCAAGATACACCAAGCACTGAGAGACAATACTAACCGAGTAAGCTAGTAGTTACATACAAGTTTGACACATCAATCTAGGTAAAAAAATTTTGTCGAGTTGGATAACGGTTTAAAATGATCGAGGACATTAATTATGCATGCACTCATTAATTTTTTATGTTTCATATGTATAGTTGATCAAGGTAAATTTTGTACACCATTTATCTTAGGTTTTCTAAGATATTGTAAAACCCTAATTAGGTCAAGAGGTTTGATATATGTAAGGATAATATGTCACTTTTGCAAGTATGATGATCGATTATGATCAAGTAGTCGCCACTCTAAGGACATTAGAAGATCAGCCAAGGGTTTCTTACACAAGGATTTCATTGAAGCAATCAATTTTTTTAGAATAGAGACAAGGCTATCGAATAGTACAAAAGGTATGATATATCAGTCACAACAAGGTGATAAGATTATTGTACTTAAAGGATATGCTATCCATAATATTCAAATTGTATTTGTTTAGATCACAGTTCTATTACTCTCTAAGAATTGTAATAGACCCAAAATCTCTTAACAGAGTAGACTTAACCATCTTTGCCTAAATCTCTTCACAAAGTGCACACATACATTGTGTTGTAAAATCCTCACATGAGGTAGATCTAATTGATCTTATTGTTACTCCTAAAATAGTAGGGTCACCAGAAGTGATCAATCTTTGTAAGCTCTAACATGCTACTTTATTACTACACTAGTGAAGCTTTGTGGGTCTCATCCCCATCGTAGATTTTACCTTCTAATAGGGTTTTTATATGATACCAAAATACATGTGTTATGTGTACTTAAGTTTCATGACTATTTTATTGTTTTGATTACATGCATTTACATTTTAGAAATGACATTACATGTATGGTGAAAGCAATCTACATAGTTAGTTATTTCAGTTTATGACTACAAAGATTTGTTTGAAAAGTTTTTAAAGGTACTGATTCACCCCTCCCCTCTCAGTATACACCTTTACATCATTCCAACAATTGGTATCAGAGCTAGTTCTCTTATTTAGAAAGTTTAATCACTGAAGAGAAAAGATCTTACAATGGAAAGGTATACACTTGACAAAACTATTGAGAATCAACAGTTGTAGTTGCAGATCTACATTGAACAATACAAAGAAGCCAAGGAGAAACTAAAGGAGATATTGGTTAAGGGAAAATACATGGCATCTCACTGTAATGAGATTGATTATCAGGAAGAAGAGATACATGACCCATTTGATACATCTAGATCTGAATCTGGTAGCATATCTAATGTATCTGAAGGAATTATATCAAATCTATTAGAAAAAAAGCAACAACTTGCTCAACAAGTGAAAGCAATATAGATTGGTCAAGATACACAAATGGTTAGAATGATTGAAGTCTTGAATGATGCAAAGAAAGTTAAACAAGATAGAAACATGGTTGTTGATGAGAGAAGACAAATGACTGAGAAACTACAAGAGAAATAATATGAGATAATGAGACTTACTGAACATTACTTTGAGATCACCAATTAGATGTTTTCTATAAGTCATGAGGCCAACCGAGTGAATATCAAACTAACAAAAAAATTGGAAGATATTGGTGAATTAAAAGAAGAGAATGAAAAACTGAGAAATGAAGTGAAGATTCTACAACAATATAATGAGGTGATTAATAGATATGAAGAAAGTACCAAGAGGATGGATGAATTTCTAAACAATCAAAGGAGACTAAACACCAATACCGGTTTAGGGTATACTGAGCATGGAGAATCATCAAAACAAGCTGAATAGAGGAATTTCATTACAAATATTAAGCCTAAAAAACCCTCATGCAATCATTTTAGAAAACCACGATACACATCAAACATTTGCAGAAGAAAAGAAAAAGGTATTTCTAGAAACCCTCCTAAATTCAATGGTAATTGCTATAACTATAACAAGCATGGGCATCAAGCACATGAATGCAGATCTAAGCTGAACAAAGCATAGAAGAAACCCTAGATGGAAAAATGTTGTCACACTTGCAACATGCATGGTCACACATAACAAGCATGCAAGACTAATATGAAGAAAATATGGAAACCAAAAGGACAAGAGAAATAATTTCAACCAAGAAGAAAAAGTAATTCTTATGCTTGGGATTATAACACTTGTGCTAGTTGCACAACATGTGGTAGGTATGGACATATTGTAACTAACTATATGAGATAATGGAGGACTAAATATAGAAACTGGTCAAACTTTGGAATGATATGCACACACTGTCAGAAGGCCGGTCACTTAAGCAAATATTGTAGAAACCAAGTAACAAATACAGGAAATGGAAAAAAATTGAGCAAATCATGCGGATAAGGAATACAATGTGGATGAGAGGATCAAATTTTTAGAGTAATAAAGTGATTCCACTATTTAATTTAGCTATGGGTTGATAGTTTTCATCAAATCCAATACAAATCACAATGATGGGCCAAGCACAACAGTCGGTGACACCTCATCCAATGGATTAGGTGATTCCATCATCTCCACCTAAGAAATACAAGTAGGTATGGAACTATGTTTTGAAAATTTATATCTTACATCGGTTCCTTGTATTCATTGTACAAATGCCAAATTAGCATGAATTAATATGCACTATGGTATTATATTTTGATAACTTTGAACTAGTTGAATCAGTTAAACTGTACCAAGTAAGAATTCTAGTCGGTGAACATGTGACAAACAACCAAGTTGCTAAGTCAACCGAGAATCTATTGTACTCACCAATATGAGGTATATTTAGTGTCAATTGAGTGATATGTTTGTCAACTGAGTGGTTGTTAATGAGCATTTATTACACTGACTAAATCATTTTGGTATAAATTTGAGGGAAGTGAACTCATTTGTTCACACAAAGATCAAAGAGAAAAGTAGAGAGATTAAGAAAGAATTCACAACATAGCATTTTGAATCATTTCATAGTGATTCAAAGCATATTTTGAGTAGTTACAACATATATCAAGTAATATTTTGCACTTACTGAGCTGTCTGAGTTTTTCATTGGAAGCCCTAATTTGCAATACACAATGTCATCTTCATCTCAAACCATGAAAGCAAAGAATGACAAGAGCAAGAAGGTAATTCTGATCAAGAATTTGACATGTACATAACCTAACTACAAGTTTCATCTAGAGGTTGCTTTTGAACCTGATGAAAAAGGCACATTTTCCACAATACCACCAAAGGTTATACTGGTTCACAATGTCAGAGCATACATCCATTGCAAAATCGGTGAAATAGGTGATTTTGAGCTTATTACAACATATCAGGAGCTTAGCAATAATGGAAAGTTGAAGGATGATCACCAGCACCTGGAAGTGAAAGGTTTAACTAATGCCCTATATTTTTTGAAGGAATTCAAGATAGAATGGATACGCATTGTATTGAGCCAAATACATGATGGGAAACTATGGCTAGATGAACCGAAGAAGATAAGTAAAGATGTTATACATGCAATAACTGGGTATCTGACAACCAACAAAACAAAAGCCCTAAGGAAACCACCCAAGGAAGAAATTGAGAAAATAACAGGAGCTAAGTGGGATGGAAGAGATCTAAGGATCAACACCATCAGAGATCCTGAATTAAAATTTGGTGCCTATGTTATTGAACATAAAATATTTCAATTGATCAAACCTAATAGTGTTGCATGTGGAGAAGTCGACAACACATACAAAATTGTGAAGAAGGGTTTGCAACTCAACCTAGCCAAGTTATTGCAAAGACAATGGGAAGAAAAAATGTGGACAATTAGATCAACAAGATCGAATTCATGTAAGTTTGGTTCTCTATTGATGTGTACATTTTTCTATGTGCAAAACTTATTCCCCTCCATCAGTAATGTAACTTGGGAGACCAATTGACCAATCACTGCGAAATTCGGTGAACTCATTAAGAGTTTAGGAGAAAACTTTGAATCTATTATGAATTTTTATTTTATGAAGTTCAAAGAGAGAATGGAGAAAAGAAAAATAATACCAATCCAGTTGGTAGAGAAGTATAAATAAGATATCTATTTTTTAGTTGAAACTGACACAACTCTCATCAAATTAGTATAGCCTAGGATAGCATGGCTGCCTCCTATGGATTATGCAATTGACATAGATTTAGCCTCTGAAGCTATAGATAAATTACTTAATGAACCTGTTGAAAAATCTACCATGATATTTGGCACATATGATGAAGCTAAGACAAGAATACAGATTGGACTTCAAGTAGAGAAGATGGGAAGAAAGAAGACCAAAATTGTCAAGACATTGAAAATAAAATTTGCTACATTGATGAAGAACTTGATAGATCAATTTATGACACCAAGGAGAAGCCTAAAATCAGTGAAGGAGAAGAAAAAGATAGAGAGAGCACTGAATCAGATGAATCTACACCTGAAGTACAAGAAGAGGAAAATAAGGCCAAGAAGGGAAAAGGAATAAAGGCTAGGAATCCACCAAGGAAAAAAATAAGACCCTTGACAGCACAATCACTACCTTTGAAGAAAGGAGTTGCTTAAATAAATAGACCCTCACCAAAATATACTTATCAAACAAGGAAGTCTAAGTCTACCACCGAGACCCCAATACCAAGACAAAGGAAATGGTATGTTAGAGAAAAAGATGAAAAGGATGATTCTGATGATAAAATTTATCAATTCAAGGTTGTAAAGAATAAGGTACCATAGAATATTGATGAAGTAGAAAAATCCATAAGGTCAACTGAAAGGTTAGGACATCCAAAGCTACAAGCATATGCAAACTTGACAACCGAGAATCAGGACAAATTGGAAGATGCAATGATAGGTATGATGATTAATTTTATAAAAGTTCCTATAGAATTTGCTACATACATACCACAAGAAATATATGACAAGGGATCAAATAGAGAATTATACATTGATAATAGAGAAATAGATGAGAGAGGCAACACTCACTATACTTAAGGTTGATTACATAGTTGAACAAATTGATGATATAATGCAACAGTATGAAAAATAGTTTCCAAAGAAATCTAGAGCACTCAATATTCTTCAAGGAAAATTGAAATAAGTTGATGAACAAAGTACTATGATTTGGAAAAATCTGTTATGTCCAACCAAGCAAACAAAGGACATTGCATCCACAGTCGATACCATGGGACATCGACCGAACACTGAGACAACTAATGTTGAAGATGAAACTATTGATAATATATTGGACGATATTCCTGAGCTACTGACAATTCTTGGACATGTAGATATTACAATAGATGACATAAACAAAGGTGATCCTGATGAAAAACCAAAGGTAAATGAAGGAATAACCAGAGCTACTAAGAACCTTGAAGGAAAAGATACAACCAAGGTTGCCCAAGCTATGGTTCTAGGTAATCTGCCCATACTGGTCCAAGCTATTCATATTGAAAATGAAGCATCAAAGGTTACACCTGAGCAGGTTACAGATACACAAGAAGAAAAGGGTGATGAAACTGGTAAGGAAACTAAGCATAGTGGAGCTACTACATAGGGTGATGCACCAAAAGACACCACTTATGCAGTAGATAAGGATAAAGGGAACAAAAAGACAATGGTAGATACTTCTACTAATGACACAAGGTATGTAACCGAGCCACCAAAACAAGTCATCACACCAACCAAGCCACCAAAGTCAAATACCGAGCACAAGGCTCAACTTTTATAGACACAATCTCCTACATCCAGTGTCCATGAGAAGAATAAGAAAAAGAAGAAAGGAAGCAAGGGTCCAGTTACACTTGATGAGATCATTGACATCCTTGAATGTGACCCGAGGAAATTTGATCCTTAAATACTAAGAAAGTATGGAGAATTATGCACCCGAAAAGAAGCTCAAGACAAGTTGAGGCTAGAATACAAGAATGCATAGGTGTCAGAAGTAGCTAAGGAGGTATTATTGCAAGTTTTCTCTGATACACACATTGATGAATATGCCTCCATCATATATCAAATTGAACTGCTCATCGAGGCAATAAATGGTCTCGATGTTGATGCCGAGAAGAAGTTAGAATAAAGAGCAGGATAAAAGATTCTGAAAAAGCTTACTGAAAAGATTAGCCAAGCAGTGGCAATTAACAATATAACTCTCTCAAAATTTGTAACAACATTAGAAACTGTTATTACTCAAGCCATTACAATTCTGCACAAGTTATGCACACTAGATCATTTCACTATCGAGCTTAGTGAAAAGATAAATAAATTAGATGATGATCTAAAAGATAGTGCACATCATCTCACAATCAAGAAACATGCATTTCAATTACATTATTCTAAGGTTATTCATACACAACAGTTGAGACTTGAATCAAAGAAGTAAGAGAATAGGATAAGAGATCAAGTAACCGAGCTTCAGGTCATGTTACTACCACATTTAATAGTGATGCAAAAGCATGTGATAGAGGCAAAATATTTGGTTGCCACCCTTGAGTTATCAGTAACTGAAAGAATCTATGACATGCATTCTCAACTGAACTTGGAACATTTGACCCTCAAACACTTAAAAGAGGAATGGGAGAAACTCATGAAAAATATCCAGAAGACCCATACCAACATTTTTGACAAGTTGTAAGTTATTTATTTATTTTCATTAATTTAAAAAAAGGGGGAAACATATGTATACTAGATGTCTATGCATATCGAGAGAATGAATAAAGGGGGAGTCACTGAGTTAATATGTATAAGGTACTATGTATACTACATATATAAGTTTTTCATACTAATGGAAAAGGGGAAGAATGTTACTCCATATGAGTTTAAAGGTTGTCATTAGTATTCAAGTATGCAAATTACCAGTCGGTAATGGAGTCAAAGAAAAACTAGTCGGTAATGATCACTGAGTGTAGAGTTAACTGAGTACAGTGATAACTGAGTAATAGAATTATCGAGCACCGAGCAGTATACACTGAGAACCGAGAGACAATATTTACCAAGTAAACCAGCAGTACCTTAAAATTTTGAAATGTCACATCAATCTAGGTAAAGAAATTTTGCCGAGTTGGATAACAATTTACAATGATTGAGGAGGACATTAATTACACATGCACTCATTAATTGTTTATGTTTCATATGTATAAATGATTAATGTAAATTTTGTACACCATTGATATTAGGTTTTCTTAGATATTGTAGAACCCTAATTAGGTCAAGAGGTTTGATATATGTAAGGATAAGATATCAATTTTGCAAGTATGATGATTGATTATGATCAAGTATTTCCCGCTCTAAGGACATAAGAAGATCAAACAAGGGTTTCTTACACAAGGATTTCATTGAAGCAGTTATTTTTTAGAACAAAAACAAGGCTACCAAACAGTATAGAAGGTATGATATATCAGTCACAACAAGGTGATAAGTTTAGTGTACTTAAAGGATATTTTATCCACAATATTTAGATTGTATTTTTTTAGATCACAATTTTGTTACTCTCTAACAATTCTAATAGATCCAAAATCTCCTAATAGAGTAGACTTAATCATCTTTGCCTAAATCTCTTAACAGAGTGCACACATGCATTGTGTTGCAAAATCCTCACAAGAGGTAAATCTAATCAATCTTATTGTTACTCCTAACAGGGTAAGGTCACCATACATTATCAATATTTTTAAGCTTTAATAGGCTACTTTATTACCACAGTAGTGAAGCTTTGTGGGTCTCATCCCCACCCCTGTTAAATTGCCTTCTAACAGGGGTTTTCTAAGATACCAAAATGCATGTGTTATGTGTACTTAAGTTTCATGAATGTTTTATTATTTTGATTACATGCATTTAAATTTCAGAAATGATATTACATGTATGGTGAAAGAAATCTACACAGTCAGTTATTTCAGTTTATGATTACAAATATTTGTTTGAAAATTTTTTAAGGTTACTTATTCACCCCTCCCCTCTCACTACACACCTTTCCATCATTCCACTAGTTCAAATATTCCATCCTTTAGACATCAATCAAGAATGATCAATGAGCAACCTATTATACCACATGTTCAAACAACAAATTCTTTACAACATGCAAATGCTTATGTGGTATCACCAACAAAATCACCCAAGAAGAAAAAATACCAATCTAAATCTTTCACGAGTTTTCTTTCAAAATTGGTTAATGCACATAGAATTATTAAGGAGCATAATTAAAATAAATTACTCATGTGTAGGAATGACCCATTCCAAAGAAATCAAATCAATTACACACCTAACTCCCATGAATAAATTGGCCTTCAAGAAACCTCCATGTCTCCCATTATTTCTTCATCTCGTAAATCCTCTCAAGAACAATTTCCTCCATCTCCATTAAGTGACATTTCCAAATACAAAACCTTCCAAGGGCTATCCATAGAATAAATTCTAGCTAGTCCCATTCATGATCCAATTCCCTTCCATGATTAAGAAATGCTAGAATCACCACCACCATGCACCCCATTTCTAAGAAATCCTACTCTAGGGAGTCCCATGTAAAGTCCACTTCCATCATGCCAAAACATTGAGTCATTTCCAAAATCCTCCATGCATATTAAAAACCACACCCCATGTCAAGATAATGATCCAAAGCAAAAATAAATGAGTCCTAAAACAAATCAAGATCAAGACCCCTACAATGACCAATCCCATCCACAAGATCCTACTTTCCTTGAGTCTCATGATGATTCTATTTGATGAAGGGTGCTCCCCTTAATACCACAAACACATAACATAAACAGAGAAACAACCACAATATGCAAGAACAAAAAATTGGCTTCTTATTATCTCCACAAATGTGGAATTAAAAAATTTCAGAATTACAATATGCAAAGCCACATGGGCATTCCCTTAAAATATTCTATGGGACAAAGCCTCGAATTATTACCCAGATCTAGTACCCAGAACTATTCTGAACTGCCTAAGACAATAATACAGCCTTCCTTATATAGGCAATTTTCCACCGCCTGGGAAGGTTCCAGAATAAGGCCGAACAAACTTAGAATTATTTTATTTTACATTTTA
>MU225832.1:2127284-2146974 GCA_018584345.1 Thuja plicata | reverse complement strand
TAGTCGGCTCAAGATAACCTTTGAAACCCGAACAGAAATTTTGAAGAAAATTATTTTCCGCCATTTCAGGTGGCCCAACTTCCGAAGACCATAAGTCATCACCAGTTGACCCGATCGGCTATTATAATCCCATTTCGGAAACACCACGAAGCGCTCTACAGGCTTGACCCACGCAAGCGCCCGTCACCCAAATTTTCAACCTCATCCAGGGCCTCTAAAGCCTTCAAAACTAAGTTCAAAGTTTCTGTACCCTGCTACCAATACCGAAAATTTTCAATATCTTCCAATATACACTTGATCTGGCAATGAAACTTTACTAGCAGACTTTTATGACCAAAATGAACCTCCAAGAAAGAAATCAGATCATTCTGAGCACATACGAAAATTGCCAAAAATAGTAACTTTCCATAAATAGCAGCTCTGCACAAAATAGCCCTTATTGAATATAAAAATAGAAATATTTTTGGGTGATGCAAGATTGCTCTTACACCCAAGATGCTCCTGCATCACTATTATCCTTTTCCATCCCATCCAAGATGATCCCCTTCCATATCAAGAACAAAGTATCCTTCCAAGTCCTATTGACCCTCCACTTCCTAAGAATATCATTACCTCCCTTCAATTCTTCCTAATGATTCCATTCAATTTCAAGAGAAAAACACCCTTAAAATGGAGTCCAATGATCCCTTTCCAAGTCAAGATTGAAGTGTCCCTTTACCTTTATGTCCATTACAAGATCCCACCATACCTTTAGATCCTCCTCAAGATCCCTCCATCCCTTCATTTCCATGTCCTAATCCTTCATATCCTCCAAAATATTTTATCATACCAAATGATCCTATTATTTCTCTTATTCCATCTCTAGATCCTATCATCTCTCCTGACACCCCTCATGATTTGAGCACCTTAGTGCAAGTTGTTCATGAAACACATACATGTCAAATGGGCTCCTCCATTATCATTCAGTTTGGTACACTATATGATCGTACCAATTCTTCCATATTATATCTACCTCAAAATAGATTTGTGTCTTGTATCAAGTGTCTCGTTGTTCAAAAGCATTATCAATTCGAAGGGTTAGACCTCCATGGAAAAGGTTATTAGGATTGGATAATACTAAGAGGGGGGTGAATCACTATTACTAAACTTAATTAAATTCTTCAACCAATTGAACATTATCCATAAGCTCGCAGAAATGAAAAGAACATAAGAAAATAACACAGAGCTCATAACACCATTATTTTTTGTTGAGGAAACCCTGGCCAAGGGAAAACCTTGGTGGGGATGATAGCCACAAGAATGCACTAAAGTATAGTGTCCCTGTTAGGAGACCTAGCCCTGTTAGGAGATGAATGTTACATAGTACATTTCCTTGTTAAAGGAATTACAACCCTGTTAAAGGCATACAACACCCTATCAGGGGCCAATTGAGCATACAACTCTACAATAAAATTATGTTACAAAATGTTCTCAGTAAAGAACAATAAAAAGCATCTCTAATGCTTAGATAGTTCCTTTTTATTGATCATCAATGATCTCTTTCATCCTCTTCTCTATCATTCACATCTATATCATCTCATCAATCCTTCTCTTGCATCTACTTCCACAAAAAGATCTTACATATATATCTTTCTCTTTCACCAAGTCGGCTCTCAATGCAAATATTACATAGTCGGCTTTCAATACAAAATACATTTAATAAAGTAAATATCAAATGAATAGTCAGTGCTCTTACATAGTCAAAGTATAGGTTATAATCAACCATAATCCAACTCCGATTGCCAGGAGTCCACATCATACTCCCTTAATCATCGCTACTGTCCAACTACTCTGTATCATTGTTCTCTTGCAGTCTGTCTGTCTTCAATTCTCTCTAACTCGCTAAAAAATTACAAAAAAAAAAATATTTTAGGTGGAGGTCACACATACCCCATACTTTCTTCCTCTAATCTCGCATGTCATAGATCATCTATCTTGATCTTTGATACCCAAAACACATCTATATCTTATCTTCTGTGCTTAGTCAATTTCTGAGTTAGCAAAACTTAATTTTATAGGAATTGATCTGTAAACCAGATGTGTTGCCTTAAATGACAACCAAAAAGTGAATCACTTTACACAAAATTTATCACTTGCCAAAAATATCTCCCTTTGGCATTGATGGCAACTCTTAACAAAAAATGACTAAGTGTTCCAACAAAATTGTCTCCTCTATTTTCTCTCCTTCCTTATTACTTCCTTCTTATCTCTTCTCCCATTCATTTTTTCTTCTCTTCTCCCCCTTTGAAAAAAATGACAAAGGTGCATTTAAAATAATAGGATTAGTGCTTGCTCACCAGTTTAAGAATATCTTGAAAGGAATCTTCCAAGATCTTCACTTCTGTACTCCATGTTTTAAACAATATTTGACTAACATGAATTAGTCAATTCAATGCAAATGATGCAGTCTCTTCTTCTTTCAACTCTGTAGGCATAGAATTAACCAATGACTTTGTAACATTCTCTAAGTATGATAGATGTACGTCAAGTATGGATAGCTTAGGAGTGATTAAACTCTTCAACAAATTGAATCTTGTTAATACTCTCCCTTTCTCAAAATCGAATACACTGAGTTTCACCAAAATTCTTGTTACTTCCTTGTCTAACTCCTTTACAGATTGTGAAGAGGTTTCACAACTGTCCATCATATTTTTCAGAATCGCCCTCTCCTTGGCAATAATGTCTTCAACGTTCTAAACATGCATAATAGGATTCATACAGTAACTAAACATTTTCCTTCCATATGCAATGCAACTCTTTGTATTTGTCAAACAAATTTTTAGAATGCCTAAGTCCCATCCAATAGACTTGCAAACTTTAGATAGTTTCTTTTTCGAATAGTTATTTTCTTCCTTCTATTCTGCAATCTTTATCAAATTCTTATAATATCCATCAAATTCATCAAGTGTTATATTTAGATTTTCAATGTCATCTCTGTGCTGGAAAAAAATAGGTACTGGAAGAAATTTGTTCACAGTATCAATTGCCCTGGTAATTACTTTAGCCTTTTTATCACCTTTCTGTTCCGATCTTTCTTTGACTTTAGTTAGTGCAGTAAAAGATAATTTTACTAGCTCATCTTCATCCATGTAGTCAACATTAAATTATGTTGTTTTATTTTTGCTTGACAATAATGAGATGGAAGATGTGTTTACCTATTTCTATTCATCCTCTTTATGTCCTTCCTTCTTCTCTTCTTCTTCTTTCTACTTTGCTTCATTTGCAATAGTTTTTTCCACATTCCGTTCAAATGGGTCCTTTTCATCATGTGATGTATCAAGTGTTACAGGCACACTAGAAACATAGAAGTCTGGTTGTGAATCAACTTCTCTCTTCTCAGCATTTGCCTTAGTTGTCTTTGAACTTTCTCCCATTCCTAATGGTGTAGGCAAAGTGGTTTTAGGAGGTGGAGGATTATTAGGAGTAGTGTTCATCAATATTTTTTCTAGTGTCTTATGAGTTTCCTTAGTGACTTCATCATATTTTCTTTCCATGATTTTCAACAGTCTTACTTTAGTCCTCAACAAAGGTTTTAATTCCTTGAATATTCTCTCTCTTTCTTGTAAAGATATTACAGGCAACATGTTGCCAATTTCTTGATTTCTGAATGTTTCATCTTCAATTTGAGCTAACTGTTTCCTTGTCTCTAATCTCCCATAAGGTTCTTCAGGTATGCTGCTCTCAATTTCCAATAGAGTCTTTCTAAAAACAAGTACGTGATTAACTACAACATCTTCAATTTTTTGTTTGTCAGTCTCATCATACCTGTCATAGTATTTGTCAATTAAAACTAGCTTCCCTTGTTCTATATCTCTCTTCTCTATCATCTTCAATTCTTGCTTCCATGCTTGATTACTCTTCTCAGGTTTATTCTCTTCTCTCACAATGCTTGGTTCCATAGATAATGTTTGCTTGCTAGATCTGGTGTTTACTCTAGGAGTAATGTTTTCAGTTTGTGATGTCTACTGTGATGGAGGAGGTGGACTATCTATCATTAGTACTTCACAAGTGGGAAGGGTTGTAGTACTAGCACTTACCAAACTAGAAGATCATTCTGCCATTTTATTTTTCACTTCTTTCAACTCTTCTTCTATCAATCCTACCTTAACACCACATTCATGTATAATGTTATCAATTTTCCTTTTCCTCAGACTTCTAGTCTGTTCCTCTCTTACCTTAGTTTATTTCTCCTCATATGTACCCCATCTTTCTTCTGATGTATCAATTTCAATGTCAATACCTCTGAACTTACTTCATATCCCATTGGATAACACCATTTCTTCCTAGGAGTGACTTCTTCAAAGCATACACAATCATTTTCAACCATGAAATAGATTGTATCCTTGTATTTTTCAATAATGTCTTCATGTAATCTATATCTAGTTTTTATTTGCCTCTGAAGAATCTTAATCATACCAAACAATTCCCCATCAACCCATGTTCTATTCTATCTATTGTAGCTTCGTGAAATCTAAATACCAATAGGTATCCCTTTTCTCCAACCACTAGGGTGCATGCCAAGAAATTTGTGTTCAATGTGTATAAACATATGCATCAATAGTGATCCAAATCTAAAGGTCTTTGATCTGTCTTTCTTTATTAGTTTAACATTATCCATAAATTATTGTGCCAATACTTTGCATAGGTTATATTTCACATTTTATTTCACCATTCTCCATGCCATCATAATAACTCCTATAGATACTGAATTAGGTCTACTACTGTAGTATAATTTGTAGCCAAGTATCATAGAGATTAATCTCACATCTTTCTGAAAGATGTCATTTACTGTCATTGCTTGCCTGTCCAATTTCGAGTGAGTTAGGGTTTCAACTTCTTTCTTCACATGTTTTTTTGCAACATAAATAATTCTAGTGTTGTCCAGTCCAGTAATCTTATGAATTAAGTCACTACAAATCTTCACAGGTTGTTTGCCTATAAAAATGAACTAATCATGTACTCTGCTTAACAATATCTTGATCCATTCTATTTCGTCAAATTCATACAAATCTAGAATTTTCATTATGCTCAACTGATCAATGTGTTTGTATTCATCTCTCATAATTCCTTTCTTAGTCATATAATCCATCTCAATGGAAATATCATCAGGCCCAAGTATATCATACTTACAATGAGTGTAAGCCCTAATATGTTCTATGTGTAATACGCCATGAGGGGTCTGAGAAAATGCTCCTTTGGGATATTCTTCACAAGACTTGAATGAATGTTTCTTGAATTTATACCTAGTTTGATCTACAACATCATAAATAATAGGTGCATCCATAGCTATATGATGTAAATACCTCTATTCTGCTAAATTTTGAGTTTTTGCATCGATCGATCACGCATGACAATTGTAGAATAGACTGAGTTCCTTTGCTCTCTGATCTCCTTAGGATGCTCTTGTCGAATGGTAAGGAAATAGATCATCTTATGGTGCTTTATACAAGTTTAATTTAGAAGGGTTTATTTTACTCAATACTGTCTAGTCTGTTGTAAATCTTATGATCACAATATATGCATTGGTTGATGTTGCGTTCTTAGATGTATATTTCATAATGTCGGCCATGTTCATACCTAAGCTCTCTCAAGCTCAATCCACAAAATTTGGGGCTAGATATTCTGATATCTATATCCAATGCTCCCCCTAAGGCCATGATTGGCCAATTAGGTCAATTCTACTTTTCTGCCATCAGACGAAGATCCAGTAGCATCTATTGTCTCTCCCTGAACCAGTGTCTCACTGGTTTCTTTGATCTTCCAAATTTTACCACTACTGTTATCTTTTTCTTTCTTGAAATAACTGTCAAAATCATTCTTCAAATCTGAAACGCTCTTGCCAATATCACTTCCACTCTTCTGTGAATTCATAGGAGGTGGTACTCTTCTATGGTTTACTCCCTTATACCTACAAAACATTGTTATATGTCCTAGATTATTGCATTTGTAACATATAGGAAGTATTCTTTCCTGATTTTATTGCATATTAAAATACTCGGCAATATGTCCAATATTATGGCATTTATAGCATGTAAGTTCTCTTCCATTTTCTTGTTTATATCCATGTTGATTAGGTTTCTTGCATTCTTCTTTCTTATTCCCATATCCATTGCAATTAAAACAATAACTAAATTTTTTTTGAAAGGGGCTGCAGCCTCTCTTCATGTGTCTAAATTTGTTACAACCAAAGCATCTACCTTTGAAGGGTCTGATCTTGTCTCTAGGTTCTTCAATAGGAGGTTTTTCAGTATCAATCATTTCTTCATATTTCTCTTCCTGATTCTTTGAGCATTCAACTTGATTGAAGCCAATACCAGTCATATCACCTTTAGGTTTCTATCTTTTTCTTTGTTCATCGATCAAATCACTGCTGGTGTGAAGTTTCTCAATGTGTTTCTTTGCCTCAAAAAGTTCACCTTTTATGATCTGATTGTATTTCTCTAGTTCTAAATACTTGTTCTTGTAGTTATCAGCCTCATTCTTCATTTGATCTAATGCGTTGTTTAGAGATTCTTCAACTTTCTTATTAGCATCCTTTTGTATCTAAATTTCTTTTGTCATAGCCTCATTCTCAAGTTTCAGGGTTTCATTTTCTTCTTTAAGTTGCTTTATCTGATCTGAATTATCTTCATCTAAATCCTCTTTTATCTGAACCATAAGATCTTGTCTTTGATTTCTGGAAAGTTCAAGTTGTTCCTTGAGTTTCTTTATAAATTTTTCAGCTCTTCGAATATTGAATCTCAATTCTCCATTCTCTACTTTTTCTTTGTCAAGTTCTTCAAGTGTAGCATCAAAGTTTTCTTGCAAACTATCTAAATCCATTATGATCTCCCTTAAGCTGTTAGACTTTCTCTCCAAGGGCCAAAAGCTCTGATACTAATTGTTAGGATTGGATAATACTAAGAGGGGGGGGGGGGGGAATCAGTATTACTNGGTGAATCAGTATTACTGAACTTAAATAAATTCTTCAACCAATTAAACATTAACCATAAGCTTGCAGAAATGAAAAGAACATAAGTAAATAACACAGAGGTCATAACACCATTATTTGTTGTCAAGGAAACCCTGGCCAAAGGAAAACCCTATTGGGGATGATACCCACAAGCATGCACTAAAGTATAGTGTCCCTGTTAGGAGACCTAGCCCTATTAGGAGCTGAATGTTACATAGTACATTTCCTTGTTAAAGGAATTACAACCCTGTTAAAGGTATACAACACCCTGTTAGGGGCCAACTGAGCATACAACTCTACAAGACAATTCTGTTACAAAATTTTCTTAGTAAAGAACAATAACAAGCATCTCTAATGCTTAGATAGTTCCTATTTATAGCTTATTAATGATCTCTATCATCCTCTTCTCTATCATTCGCATCTATATCATCTCATCAATCCTTCTCTTGCATCTACTTTCACAAAAAGATCTTACATATATGTCTTTCTCTTTCACCAAGTCAGATCTCAATGCAAATATTACATAGTCGACTTTCAATATAAAATACATTTAATAAAGTAAATATCAAATTCATAGTTAGTGCTCTTACATAGTCAAAGTATAGGTTATGATAAACTATAATCCAACTCTGATTGCCAGGAGTCCACATCATACTCCGTTAATCATCGCTATTGTCCAACTACTCTGTATCACTATTCTACTGCAGTCTATTGTCTTCAATTCTCTCTAACTCACTGCAAAGATTACCAAAACAAAATTGATATTAGGTGGATGTCACACATGCCCCATACTATCTTCCTCTAAGCTTTCATGTCATAGATCATCGATCTCAATCTTCAATACCCAAAATACTTCTATATCTCTGCTTCTGTACTTAGTCAATTTCTAAGTTAGCAAAATTTAAATTTATAGGAATCGATCTCTAAACTAGATGTGTTGTCATAAATGACAACCAAAAAGTGAATCACTTTACACAAAATTGATCACTTTCCAACAAAGGTATATTGAAACCCTTTCATATAAAAGAAAATTTTGATGGTCATGGCCTCAATAATAAACCTCACTCTCAAGACATTGGCATCCAAAAAAAGTCCAAATCCAAACATATACCTCCCCCTTAATCTGTTCCATCCATTTTAGGTCAATGTATTCCTCCATCCACGAGCTCATAATCCACTTATCCTTTTTCCAAATGAAATTCAGCAAAGGCACACATATTTGATAACCTTCCACACACCCAAAAGGCCTCCATATCATTCTTATCCAACCATGAATCCCATTCCTTTTCCAAGAAATTGTGATGCCACAAAAAATTTCCATAATTTAATAAATTCACATGCAATCAAGGATCAACATGTCCACTCTAATCGGTATGTAAAAACAAATAAAAATATGATCCAAAAATAAAAAGAAATGCGTAAAAAGCCGCAAAGGCCCCTTAAGTAAAAAATAAATTCAAAATCTATATGGGTTCCTAAATCCCTTGTGTAAGAAATGCATTCCCAGGACCCACAAAATAATGAACACTAACACATTTGGGTGCATTTTCCAATGAAAGATCATTACAATTTCGACGATTAGATGTCGAAGGTTCAACGAATCGCTGCCCAACTTTTCATCGCTGGAATTTTTTTGGAGTGTTCGATGAATTATATTTCATCAAAATTTTGACACAAGTGTTGTAAAAATGAGAGACATCAAACACCTTTAAGTTCATCAGAATTATGACAAACATTGTCATCGTACCTTTGACGGAAACCAAGTAGTAGGCATTGACGATAATGTTATACCTACGATGAAACATTTTGTCATAGTTACAACATTCTTGTCAAACACTGTTGTGGAGTCATCAAAAATCCAATGACACATATCGTTAGAATATTTTGCATGCTAGAGATCTCTGACGACAATGTTGTGCCTGCGACAAAAATTTTGGTGGCATGTACAACACTATTGTTGGAAGCTCGACATGTATGTTTGTCAAAATTTTGACGAACCTGGTATGTTTAAAAAAAATATGTTGATATGTTTTTTTTGTCAAATGTTGTGGTACAAAATGCCATGGTAGACATACAGAAATGGTCAAATATCTTTCTAGGTTCTCATTTTTATGGGTTTGATGAATCTAACAAGATTAAATTCCAAGAATCATAATATGTTCACCGACAATCTCAACACAAACACAACACCTAGGGTACTTACTGACCCAAACACCTTTCATGGTTCTTGTTTCATGGAAATGAGGCATTTAAAAGCTCCCTTCAATATGACAATCTTCATTTTCCAGGAAAATAATAGTATTGAGATTGGGAATATAGCAAGTATTTATTTTAATCGCATAATGTAGAAAGTAAATATGTTGTGGACTAAGAAATCCTTTGAAAGCATAAATATAACTAATCATATTGTAATTACACTTGTAGAAGCAAGTAACCATAAAAGTAAAAGCTATATAATCTCAAACTTAAACTTTGGCAAATATCCTTACAATTGTCTAACTTAAGACAAATACATAAAATACCTACACAGCACATGTATATTTTCCTAAAGAAAAACTAGTCACAGTCTAAAATGATATACACAATGCACAATGATATGATATACCCACAATGAAAATATACATAGGTGGGAGTGAAATCATCATAAGCATCGATGAGACACTGGCACATATCTTTACAATTGTCTAACTTAAGGAAAATACATAGTATACCTAAACAACACGTATACATTAGTGCACAATGATATGTTGGTCCTTTCTAGTTTCCAAACCTTTACTTCTATCTGCAAAACAAAATTACACCCATAATATATCAAGAGATAGGTGAACAGTACCTAAAGGAAATTGTATTCAAGAATTTTTATTAAGTTTGTAATCTGTGAAATGAACAACCATTAGTAAATGTAAATTGTTTCATTAAAAATACTCTTATAATTATAATGCTAGATTATTTTTTTTGTTACCATTAACATTGTCAAGTTCTTTTATGTTGTCTTCATTCACTAGAGATTTTGTGCAATGAATAAATTGAGCATTGCTAAAATGTTCAAACTATCTGGACTGCAAAAAATGACAATAATTTTCCAATAGAAAATTTCTAAATAATGTCCTAAATTGTGAAAATAATAGATTTACTATAGCATGTCTTGGTAGTCAACTACCACAATTTTAAAATGTATATGAAAAATATATTTAAATGATTCTATTAGGAAGATTTAGAGAAAATGAGAAAATTCATCTCTGCAACATCAAACATGTAAATTATAGAAAGAAGGTCTTCATGCAAACAATAAAAGTATAAATCTCAAATGAAAGAGAATCCAACATAGAAAGAGCCAAAAATCCAAAATATGTAACTTAGAGATAGTTTTAAAGCTCTTAAATTTGTCAATACTCTATCAAGGAATATCTAATCTAAACATTTACAAATGCTTGCTTAAATTTAAATAACCATGAACCAGGCCAATCCATAAGGCCCATTTGTATGAGAATCTCAAGCTGGACTAAAGAGAGATAAATTTATTAATGTATAAGAATATTTATATCAATACTTACAACTATAACTAAAACTTGAAATCCAATTAAAACGGATTCATATAGGTTTGACCAACAAATAGGTGATTGAGAAGATAATTTTTTAGCACAATGCATTTGTGAATAGTAAAATGAAATGAAATAGAAATACCCAAAGCATGATAAGGTTGTATCACATTAGAAAAAATCAATACCAAGTATAAATTGAAATGATCAAGTGCAAAGATTTAATCAATCCCCAACTGAAAACTATGGAGAATTTCCGGGCATAAAATATTGTGGAATAATTAAAGAAAAAAATATTGCAAATATGTTAATGCATGAAATAAAACTTTACTAACCATATAGGAAAAGAGAATGAAAAAATAGTATACTTATTGTGATATCCAGAGTATCTAGGCTAGAACACTTTGGGGAGCTTCTCCCTTTTGTGGACAAGCTTCAGTCAAGCTTCCAAGCCATACTTCAAATTTATCATCTACGAGGATGCTTGTTGCTTAAATAGCCATATTATGAACATGTAGACATTAGAAAATAGGTAGACATTAGTGAGAATTATGAAAGAAAATATGATATCTAAATCACCCTAGTAACTACATCCAATAAAATATTAATCAACATATAACACATCTTCCACACAAGATAAAAGGTTTAGAATGATTGAAAGGACATGGAGGCTATCAACCTATAACTGAAAGTCCAATAAAGGATGAAAACTAGTATCAATATCTACAACTGAGGAATTAGATGCAAATGTACTGAACTAGATAACCATTATTTTAATTCAAAGTACACTCTCTCTCTTGATGGGAAAATATATGATTTCCATTTTTCCACAAAGAATTAAAATCGCAATGGATATAATCAACGAAATTTCTACAAAGAACTGATTGGAAGAAACAAAATCAATAAAACTTATCTACACATCATCCTATGCAATTTTCTTTTGAGCATACATAGACAATACAATCAATTTTTTTCAAGCATACAGAGCATAAGAATAATATAAAAATATGTGCTAAATAGATTTAGATAGTCACAAAGAGGGAAATGGTCAACATGTAAACTCAATTATTTTGTAATTTTGTAATATATTAATTTAGCAAAAGTTTCAAGTAGAATTTGGACACAAGATGATTAATTTTTTTTTTCCAAATAGCCATAATTAGCTCTAGGTAGGAGCTAAGATGCTTTATTAATGAGGTATACTTTCTTCTTTCACTTCTAGGCAAACTGTATTACTCTTTTGGTTCAGGCCAATCCACCTAACCAGTCGAAAGATATAGGCAAAAGTTCCAATACTTTTACTTGCCTACCTTTTAGCACACTATTTGGACTCCATAATACATACCATTGTATAAAATTTTGGCTTCCCAATCATATTTTTGACCACTCTTATAAGCTCCCTCAGGCAAAATGATGAGGTTTCATGTCAATAACACCAAAAAGTACGCATCTACAACAAGTTCCGAATGATGTCTTGACAACAATTTATTGTGAGAACAACACCCTTCATTATAAATAACAACAAAATTATTAGATGGAAATCGCATTTCAAAGTCAAACAATAGATTTATTAAAAGAGTAGTGCATTAAGGAGTTAACAACAATCTTTTCATTGGAGTAACCATGGGTTTGAAGAGATTAAGGGAAGTTTTAAGTGCAAGAATAGTAAATTTCACTAGGGACCACCAGTAGTTGAATAAGAATAGTTAAAGAGAGGAATAAAATTTCTATTCAAGAGTAGTAGAAGAATTTCAAGATATAGCAGTAGTTTGAAGTAAAGTATAATGAATCAAATGATGGGGAAACACCATTTTTCTTAAAGGAACACCATGTTATTTTAGTGGACAAAAATGAAGGTGAACAATTAAGACAAGAGAACAACAAATCACGATATTTCAAAAAGAGATTCAGGGAAAAAGGTAGGGTTTCATACATGTTCACAACCCCTCTTTGCATTGATATTTTCATTATCTTTCATTCAAGGTTTTAGAGGAAAAATTGATATTTGAAAATTAGATTTCTTTCACCAATAGAAGGATCCTAGGGTTTCATTAGGTTTTTTCATTAAATTCATTTGATATTAAGAGTTCTTTTCAAGAATCTCATGACTATTTCAAGAAAGCATATACTCTTTCACAAGAGCTAATATTTGTTCCTAAAAAAAGTTATGTACAATGCTCATGAATGAAGAGGTCATTAGTCCACTGAGAGGAGGGGGGAGGGTGAATCAAACAAATCAAAACTTAAACACTTAAAACTAAACTCACTGATTTACTCGATAATACTAAATACAGTAAATAACCAATTCACCAATCAACTTACTAACTTAAACACGAATACATCTCATATATGTAAATTAATCATTCAAACTTAGCAACATTAGATTAACTCATATAGCTCAGTTGACACCAGATTTAATGAGGAAACCTAATTTGGGAAAAAGCTCTATGGTAATTGTGACCCACAATAAAAATGTGCCCTTCTGAAGTACGCTCAGTTAAAACTTATCCTGTTAAACAATACAAAACACATTTGCTAAATGTGACCCTGTTAGGGGATTTACCTCAGATCTGCTAAGATCTTCACTCTATTAAAATTGGCCTTGTTAGATGTCTTTAAACAATCTTTTGGAATGTCACCTAAGTCTAGGTTTTACATATAGGACTGATAAATCCACTCTGTTAAGAAATTTCTCTATTAAAAATACTACTAAGCAACAATAAACTATGATATGTAAATGTAGCAACTGCCTTTTCTTGTGTCAAATACTTTATGCTCAATTGAAAACTGGCATCACATACTCCATTGATCTCTTTCTTAGACTATAGATTCTTCAATCTCCATTTCTCTATTCTTCTTGGTAAATGTTGTTCTTCATCTTTTACTTCTTCTTTGTTCAACTCACCAACAACTCTCCCTTCCTTAGGTTTTCAACTCTTAAATAGACATACTTTTTCCTTTTAATCTCCTTGATTAGGTTTTTCATCATTTTTTCTCTATCATTCGATCATATTCTTCATAATTTACAACTCAATAAACCATTTCACTTTTACTTCAGAACTTGTACTTTTCTTGGAACTCTCACAATTTGGTTTAACTATTTGATCTTCGCCTTAGATATTCTCATTGAATTTTCATGTTCATAGATATTCTAAAAAACTTCATTTAATATGTATCCTCATCCAGCTCATCATCACTTTGTATTAAATTCAATCTTATCATCATTTACAATCAATATCTTGTACTTAGTAAAACTTGCTTTTCAACTCGGTAACTGTCTTCATTCACTGCTCGATGTCTAACTTATCTCCGCGGCTTGGTGCTTGACTTTCACTTAGTTTTTATTAATTGTGACTGACTCAGATAACATTATACCAACTAAATCTATCTAGCTCAGTAAAGTAACTCTTTCAATCATAACTTTAACTCTTTGTAGTTTCCAACTTGATCAATTAATTGTACAGATTTGATAACATCAAATATATAGTAGAAAACAACTATATCATCACTAATTTATCATGTTTAATCTATATTTTTCACCCATTTAACTTCTCTTAAGATATGGTAACATAATACAAATCAATTAATCAATTGCTTAACATCAATGACAATAAAACAACTGATCTAACCATTTGTACAATCATGATACTTGGTATGATTCGGTCTTCATCATCTCCATCAGATATTCATCAGTTGATCAACAATCTCCCTCTTTGGCATTGATGGAAACCATTCTAACAGTGTTATAGAAATTGATGATGGCAATACTCAAATACATAACTGTACTCCCTCTGAGTTGATGTTTCTATTTCCACTTTGATCTCTAATATGAATCTCCCTCTTGGATAAATCTTATGTTTCTGTAGCTGATCTGAATCTCCTTCATGAGTAACTAGTATCAATTCATCAATACCTCCCTTAAGGATAAATGTCATCAATTCAATCTCTCCCTCTTTGACAAAAATGCCAAAAATTCATACTCCTAAAAACTTGTTCCAGTAGTGGATTATACATAACATGTACTCCTAAATCATTGCATACAAACATCTTTTCACAACTTTAGGAATCACCTAAAGCATGTCATACTAACATCAATTCAAAAATAGACATTCTAATAAAATATAGAATTGATGCAGCATGCCTCATTCTCTTTAGTGAACATTGGATAGGGGAAGAACCCCTAATTTACCTCTGAGATACTCAAAATCATCTTTAGGTAGTGGCTTTGTAAAGATATCAGCCAATTGTTCCTTTGAATTTGCATATTCCAAAATCACATTCTTCTCTTGAACTTGTTCTCTCAAGTAGTGATACTTGATAGAAATGTGCTTGGTCTTTGAATGCATAACTCGGTTCTTTAATATATTAATAGCACTTGTATTATCAAAAAAAATAGTAACCAGATCTATAATCTCTTCTTGCATACCTTCAAGTAATTGTTTAATCCATAATATATTTGCAGAATTCATAGAAGCAACAATATATTCAGCATTGGCAGTAGACTGTGAAATGCAACTTTGTTTCTTACTCACCCATGTAACCAATCTTTCACCTAGAAAGAGTGCATTTCCACTAGTAATTTTTCTGTCATCAACATTTCCAGTCCAATCTACATTAGTGTGGACATGCAAATCAAAAGTACCTACTTTTTTGTATAATAAACCAAATTATTTTGTGCCTTTCAGATATCTCAAAATTGTTTTTACTGCAGACATATGTGATTCCTTTAGAGTAGAAGAAAATATTGCAACAATCTCAATAGTGTGTGCTATATTAGGTCTTCTATGAACAATATACTTTAATATACCAATCATGGATCGGTAAAGATTATTATCCACCTCTTGTGTTTCATCCTCTTTAGATAACTTACATCCAATAACCATAGGTGTTCCAACAGGATTGGAATCTTCCATACCAAAATTTTTAAGAATCTCTTTGATATACTTAGCTTGTATAATGTAGATCCTTCCAATAACTTTCTGTATTTGTAGACCTAGAAATAACTTAATCTCTCCAATTATTGACATTTCAAACTCTTTTATCATTTCATCAACAAATCTTTGACATAAAGTGTCATTGTCTCCAAAGATAATATCATCAACAAAAAATTCAGTAATCAAAACTTTATTTTCACTGTCACATTTCAAGTAAACATTATTGTTATCACTTATTCTCTGAAATCCTATTTTGATTAGATAAGAGTATAATCTCGCATACCATGCTTAGGGAGCTTGTTTCAAACCATAAAATCTTTATGTAACTTACATACCTTGTTCTTGTTTGTGTTCTCAATAAATCCTTCATGTTGCTCAATGTATACCTCTTCTTCAAGTATCCCATTAAGAAATGCATATTTAACATCCATTTGATATACCTTGAATCCTTTGTAAGCGTCATAAGCTAGAATTATTCTAACTCCTTCCAATCTAGCAACAGGTGCAAAAGTTTCTCCATAGTCAATACCTTCTTCTTGTGCATAACCTTTGCAAACCAATCTATCTTTATTTCTTATAACTTCTCCATGATCATTCAATTTGTTTCTGAAAACCCATTTAGTACCTATAACATTTTTTTCTTGAGCCCTGGGTACTAATGTCCATGTCTTGTTTTTCTCAATTTGATCATACTCTTATTTCATTGCTTTCATCCAATCTTCATTAGCTGGAGCTTCTTTAACTTTCTTAAGCTCAAATGTAGATATCAAACATATATTGTCTCTTACCTTTCTTTTGGTCATCACTCTAGCATCTTTGTTTCCAATAATCTTGCTCGGGGAATGGTGCCTTCTCACATACTTTGCCAAAATAGGCTTGGTAGCTCTCAGTTCTTAAATATCAACATTTGGTTGTGGAACTCCTTGTTCATCTTCCTCCTTAGTAGGTGCTCTTGGTAAGGTATCAAGAACATCAGGTTGGACATATACAACCTTAGCATAATCTTCAGGTTCCTTCTTTCTATCTTCATCATTCCTTTCTACAAATTCATTAATTCTTACATTTTCACTTTCCACCATCTTGTTAGTAACTTTGTTCAGAAATTTGTACGCTTTACTCCTTGTAGAATATCCTAAGAATATTCATTCTTCTCCTTTTGAATCAAACTTTCCTTCTCTAGAATATTTTAGAGTATAGCATTTTCTCCCACAAAAATTTAAAATAACTAACATTAGGTTGTGTTCATACCAAATTTCATAAGGTGTCTTATTGGTACCTTTCTTCATTTGTACTTGGTTCAATGTATAAACAAAAATACTCATAGCTTCTCTCTAAAAGTTTTGTGGAACTCCTTTTTCAATCATCAGTGTCCTAGCACAATCTAGAATAAATCTATTTCTTCTCTTAGCAATCCCATTCTGCTATGGTGTCCTCGGTGTTGACAACTGTCTCTTAATTCCATTCTCATTACAAAACAATGTAAACTCATCAGAAGTAAACTCACCTCCTCTATTAGATCTCAGACATTTCAATTGTCTTCAAGTTTCTTTTTCAACTCAGGCCTTAGACCCCTTAAAAATTTGAAATGCATCATATTTTTATTTTAAAAATATTACAGATATAATTCTATAATAATCATCCACAAATAAAATAAAATATTTGTCTCCATAATAACTTTGAGTCCTCATGGGTCCACATAAATCAGTATGCACTAAATCCAAAATACCTTATGTAACATAAGTCTTGCTTGAAAAAATAGATTTAGTTATCTTACCCATCTGACATTCTCTACACATAGCATTCTCAAGTTTTTCTAATCTTGGTAGTTCTCTTACTCTATTCTTCTTACTCACTTTGATCAAGTTGTCAAAATTAACATGACAAAGCCTTTTGTGTTATAACCAAAAATATTCAACTTTAGCAAATAGGAAACTCTTCATAGAAGTATCAAGATAAAATAAATTACCTTTAGATTGTTCTCCAGTAGCAATCAGACCATCCTTCTTATAAAATACTTTCACCTTTTCATATTAAAATTTTAGTTGGTGACTTGTATTGTTTGTGCAACACTCAACATATTATACTTAATCCTTCAACCCAATAAAAATTATCACATATTGTGTTATTCAATAGAATTATAGAACATTTTCCTTTCACAAGATATGGAGCATCATTACCAAATATAACAAATCTTCCATCACGCTTTTCCAAGAAAATAAAATTAAGTGTGTCACCAGTCATGTGATGTGAACAACCACTATCTATAATCCATGTTTCATTCTTACTTATGTGTGATATTAGCGCTCTTGGTTCTTCTTCATCATAATTATCTTTAATAGCAATGTAAACAACTTCTTTTCCATCATCACTATCAAAATAATCATCATCACTTAGTCCTTCATTTGAAGTGTGATAAGATTTTGTTGTCTGACTTTCAGTCACCCTTTTTTTGGCATTATTGGAGTCATATGGTCATGTCAAGTCAGTCTGGTCAGTCTGAGTCTAGGTCTAAGTCTTTCTTAGGTAGCCTATCTTTGTCGGGTTTCCCCGTCATTGCCTTTCCTTCCCTTAGCCGGGCAGGTTGTTCTGAAGTCTTTATTTTGGGTAGGTTGTAGATCCTAACCCGGCAAAGATTTGTGCTCCAATCAATGTTCTTTCTCAGGCAGAGATCGAAGACTAGTATGGATCGATTCTACAGGTCTCAACGATCCTAATGCAACAAACGGTGAGCAATTTGGTTAAGAAATGAGCGAGAACGAGCTCGGCGGGATTTTAGAAATCATCTTCTCCATGGCGGAATTCTACCTAAGAAGGTAATTTTCTGCAAAGGCAGAAAAGAAGAAAGAGCGCTGTGGTGGACCCCACAATGGCTTTTCGAAGCACTTTTTCAATTTTTTGGGTAAGAGAGAAATGTTTAAAAGGAAATTTGGAATCAAGAAAGACTCAAAGCAGAGAATTAGATTTCAACTTCTCCGTGGCAGAATTCTACCTAAGAAGGTAATTTTCCGCAAAGGCAAAAAAGAAGAACTTTGCACTGCACGGGTTTCGTACCTCTCAGGTGATTTTCCACAAAGAAGAACTTTGCACTGTGCGGGTTTCGCACCTCTCTGGCAATTTTCTGCAAGCTTAGTTATAATAAGGTGGGCCCAATTTATTAAAAAAAGGAATATTATGTTATTGTTTTAAGAGATCAAATAAAGCATGTGCTTTAAGTTAAGTAGCCCACGCACTTAAAAATGACATGCGAAAAGATAGGTAGTGGCTTCTCCATTATGTGGAAATTGCACCTACTAGGTGCGATTCTTGCAAAGAAGGTTTTTCACATATTGTGGGTTTCACACCTCCCTCATACATTTTCCACGAAGAGAAGCCAAGTTGCAAATTTCCGCAATGGAGAAGCAGATTTGGAATTTTCCGCTGGAAGCATTCAGTTTGGGATTTTCCGCCAATTGCATTAAAGTCCTGAGTTCAAGATAAAGATGAGGATTCTCAATACCATTTGAGGTTGAAATCAAAACCGAATAGCATCAAACATGTGAAAAACATAAGCAGTTATTTGACCCCGAAGCCCAATGGATTTGACTCGACAGATGTCATTAAAGAGAAGATGAAGGATTCAAATTGAAGTGTCACAGTTATGATTTCTTTTCTTATTCCCATGTCAGTGATTGGCTTTTCAAATTCTATCATCGAGATGTTCTCTCTTTATGCCCCGTCTTTTTGTATTTTGGAAGTTGAATCATTTCCAGTAAGCATTGTATGTAAACTCTATAAATACTATGAAGGAAATCAATGTAAAGGGGGGAAAACTTGTTAATGAAGCAAAAGTGATTCTATTTACAAAGGCTTTGTCTCATGTTTGTTGCGCCATTTTAGTGAATCATTTTCATTTTGAATAGATAGAACAGTCATATGTGAAGCCGCAGTTGCACTCTAGATTCTATTTCATGTCTGTGATTGCAGTGAAAGTAATTCTATTTTCTTGTCATGTATGATTCTTCTCCTATTCATTTAGTAATCTAGATGCATCTGAATAGAAAGTACAATTATTTATGGAACTATAATTCCTGCTTGAATTCCATTTCATGATTAGTAGTTATAGTCTAAGCAATTCTATTTGCTGTCTGTATATGATTCTGCTTCTGTTCTCATTAGTAGAATATGCATTCTTAGAATAGATAGGTTTAGTTAGAAGGTAGTCTTTCTGATGATCTATAATCAGCATT
>MU225832.1:2099262-2112031 GCA_018584345.1 Thuja plicata | reverse complement strand
TTTTGGGTACCTGATCAGGCCTAGTTGCCGGGACCCATCTTTCCTGCTTTCTGCAGTAGTTTAGCAGTTTTTCTTCTCCCTAAGTTACACTTAAGGGGGGGTGTTAGAGTAATCTTTAGTAATTACTTTTTAGTGCTTAAGTTAGACTTAGGAAAGTTTCATTTTCTGAGTTGTTTCCCTTTTAGGGTTTCGGTATCCTTTATAAGGATTGACCGGCTTTCATTTCATAAGGAGATTGTAATTTCATTATTGTTGTTAATAGAAAATAATTTCTTGCAACATGCTTTTTCAGTCTTTGGCCTATCGGCCGCCATAGCTTTCTGGATCCTTCTCTCTTCTGTCTGTTTCATTCTATTTGTAATAGCTATGCATGCAGGTGTTTCTTGGGTAGATTGATGTTCATCAATCTCAACAGAAAACTCTAAGTGAAGGAATCTCAACCTCCAAAGGTAACACTGCTTCAGTGCCATATGCAAGGGAAAAAAGAGTAGCCCCAATAGGAGTATGAATACTCATTCTATAGGCCCACAAAGCCAGATTTATCTATAAGTGCCAATATCTTCCATTCTTACAGACTGTTCTATGTAAGATTTTAAGAATGGTTTTGTTTGATGCCTTTTCTTGACCATTTCCTTGCGGGAATTAAATAGAGGACCAATGTTGTTTAATCTTGAATTTCTTGCAGAGTTGTTTAAGGTCCTTATTTTTGAACTGACCTCCATTGTCAGTGATAATCTCAGAAGGCACTCCATATCGATAGATGATATGGTTCAGAATGAATAGAGAGACTGTCTTGCCCGAGGCAACAGAAAGTGGGACAAATTCTACCCATTTAGTGAAGTAATCAATAGTAGTGATAATAAAATTGTGTCCACCTAATGAGTTGGGATGAATCTACCCAACAAGATCAAATGCACAACACTGAAATGGCCAAAGAGATATAGAAGGAATGAGCTCCTTGTCTAGAGCATGTATCAGGTTACCATGTTTTTGACACTTTTCACATGACTTTGCAAAAGCTACTGCATCAATCTACATCGTAGACCAATAGTACCCCACCCTAAGCAACCTTCGGGCCATGGAAAGACCATTGGAATGTCCCCCACAGATGCCCTCATGGATGTCAACTAATGCTTGGTCAGATTCTTCCTCTTCTAAGCATCTAAGAAGTGTTCCACCTAGACCTCTCCTATACAAATCACTAGAGATAATGGAATGACGAGAGGCATTTTGGGTAAGGTTTCTGTGTTTAGATTGGTTAAAGGTTTCAGGTATAATGCCATCACAAAGGTATGAGTAAATGGCACCATAACAGGATGACTCACGACTAACAAGGGTACAAATGACATGGCTTTCTTGGGAGTCATAGATAGGGTGATGTAGCTCTTCCACCATGAATTCAAATCTAGATTCATGTTTCTCTAACTAAAGGAGTGAAGCAAGTGTAGCCATAGTGTCAGTTGCTTTGTTTTTTTCTCTAGGGATTTGCTGAAACGTGACAAATGTGAAGTATCATTTCAAGGAATCAACCATTTGCTTGTAAGGTACCATTTTCTCATGTTTTGTTTGATATTCATCATTAACCTGGTTGATTATCAGTTGTGAATCCCCATAGATGTGTAACTCTGTGATTCTCCATTCTATGGCCATCTTAAGTCCATTTGTTAAAGCTTCATACTCAGCAAAGTTGTTTGTACATGGGAACAATAACTTGTAAGACTTAGGAATCATGTACCCATGAGGAGAATCAAACAACACACTAGATCTTGAACCATTTTGCATAAAGGATCCATCAAAGAACATCTTCCATGTTCTTTCAGTCATATACATGAGGTATTCATCTGGGAAGTCAACTTGAATAGGTGCATTATCTTGTATTGGGAAATCACCCAATTGATTTTCTATGACTTGTCCTTTGATTTCTTTACACTAAATATACTCTATGTCAAACTCTGAAAGGATCATCATCCATTTAGAAAGTCTACCTATGAGGGAAACCTTACCTAGCAAATACTTGAGTGGATTTATTTTTGCTATGAGGTGTATAGTGTGCACAAGCATGTAATGTCGCAGCTTTTGGGAAGCAAACACAACTGCAAGGAAAAATTTCTCAATGCTGGTGTAGTTAACCTCATATGAAACAAGAGTGCAGCTAATATAGTATATTGCTCTTTCTTTCCCATTTTCATCAAGTTGAGCTAGTAATGCCCCCAAGGAATATTTTGTCACTGAAATGTATAGAATAAGTGGTTTCCCTAGGATAGGAGGCATTAAAATGGGAGGATTTGCCAAGTACTTCTTGATTTGATCTATACTCTTTTGACAATCCTCATTCCAAACACATTTGACTCCTTTGTGTAAGTTCTTGTTGAAAGGTTAAGCTCTATCCACCAATTGTGAAATGAATCTCCTTATAGATTGAAGATGTCTTTGAAGACTCCTCATTTGACTAATGTTTCTAGGAGGTGGCATATCTATTATTGCTTGAACTTTTATAGGGTCTACCTCTATTCCTTTTGCTGAAATGATGAATCCGAGTAGTTTTCCAGAGGTGACTCCAAATGCACACTTTTTTAGGATTTACCTTAGTTGAAATTGTTCCATGCGATCTAGAATGAATTCTAAATCATTTAAGTGTGTGTCTATTTTCTTAGATCTGGCCAAGGTGTCATCCACATAATCGTCCATGTTTTTATGCATCATGTCATGAAAAATGGTTGTCATAGCTCATTGATAGGTGGCTCCTACATTTTTTAATCCAAAAGGCATAACATTCCAGCAATAGGCACATCATGCACAAGTGAATGTAGTCTTTTCTTGATCTTTAGGAGCTATCTTAATCTGATTGTATCCAAAAAAACAATCCATCAAGGAATAAATCTCATAACCTGTAGTCGTATCCACAATCATGTCTATATTGGGAAGTGGAAAGTCATCCTTTGGGCATGCTCTATTGACATCTCTGAAATCTGTGAAAACTCGAATGGATTTTTCATGTTTGGAAACTGGTACAATGTTTGATATCCATTCAACATAGGCAATAGCTCTTATGAATCTTGCACCAAGGATTTTCTCCAATTCTGCTTTGACTAGGAGAGCTATATGAGGATGCATCTTTCTCGATTTCTATTTAACTAGTTTGACACCTGGAGCTATGGACAAGTGATGCATGATAAGAATAATGTCCAACCCTGGCATATCTGAATAAGTCCATGCAAAGTTGATCTTCTTTTTCTATAAGAACTTAGTGTAATCTTCTTTTTCTTGTGGTGACAAGGACTCATCCAAGCGTACTATCTATGGAGCCTCATCTATACCGAAATTGACTGCTTGTATTGGTTCAATAAGCACTGAAGATCTATCTTGAAAGTATCTAGGGAGATGATCAAGTACCTCATTCTTAGGCACCTCCAAGAGGTTTTCACCCTTGGATACGCCATTTATTTTTACTTTTTTTGGTTCTGACACCGCCACACAGTGGTTTTCACCATTATAACTCCTATTCTTTTTATTTTGTGACTAAGGTACTTGATGTCTGGCTCCGTCATGTTGGTAGTCAGTTTACTGGTGGAAGAGACTATGTGTTCAATGACATTTAGGTAACATGCTATCTCATAATCATTTTGAAATGTTAAGAGCTTAGGTTCTTGATACCGTTGGGTCCAATCAATGAGGTCAGGATTAACAAGAGACAAGTCAATGACTGGTTCGAGGTTATAAATGTGAATGATATTATCATTGGTGACTGAAGATTTAGAGTCTGTCAAGTATCTTTCTAAGCTACCCAAATTAGGATTTGACCTAACAAGAGAAGAATCATCCACTAAGGAAACACGTGGGTTCAAATCCTCTAAGCCTACACATGACTCGTTGGCTACCTCAAGTTGATAACTATAAGTGTGGATAACATCAATATCCATATAAAGTGTAGAAGGCACTGAGAAGGAGTCCCATTCATACTCATACGAACTTGTGTCTGAACTGCGACTAGGATGTTTACACCAAGAAGGTTTGGGACCTCTTGATGTGGAAGGTCTAGTGTCATCAAGGGTAACACCTTCTCTTCCCATTAAACAAACAATATTCTTTCATTGACATTCTCTAAAAGGATCTTCTACATCTTATTCATCTTGTTCTAAATTTTCAATTGACTCATGAGTGACCGGAATATCTGAATCTCCCCAGAGAAGATTAGTGGAAGGGACCCAATCTTCACACATGTCCTGTTGATTTTTCAAATTAGGTACATATTCTGATTCATCTTCACTATCTGACTTATCAAGGATAGGAGTAGTGTGCTTGTTGTGATTTTTGAATCATAGGCCAACTGTCTTCTTAGACTTGCGTCCAAAAAGAGCATGATCAAGAGGTTCAGCCCTAGCATCCAATATGTGATTAAGAGGGCCATGTATGGGATAGCCCATCTATTTGAAAAAATTATACCCTCTTCTATAAGCCTTAGGAGAGGGAGAGAAGTTCTCATTGTGCATGTATTCCTCTTCTCTATAAATCCAGTCTCTAACAAATGTCTCCTCTTTCTCATCTTGAATAGGCACTGAGGACTCTACAAATGTGCCAAATAAAGTCATAGTTAAAGAGCAAGGTATATTTTCTTGTGAAGGCTTTCCATAAGACTTGGGCAAAATTGGTAGTGTTGTGAGTGAGTTGAGTTGATACCCCCCCCCATGCCAAGATCTACTAACTTGATCTTGTATTTACATTTAGCTAAGGTTGCATCAAAGTCTTCTTCTTCTCTATTGAGGGGAACATGAGCTCCTGCTGAAATTGAGTTAATAGATAAAGTGTTATCCATGGGAATACAAATCTATATTCCATTGTAAGGGAACTTAACCCACTAATGATAGGTAGATGGCGCCACTTGCATATCATGAATCCATGGTCTACCAAGTAAGATATTATACACAAGGGGGCCAGCATCAACTATTTGAAATAAAATATCTTTTTCAACAAGGCCAATCCTAATAGGGAGGATGAACAAACCCTTGGCACTTATTTTCACCTCATCATAGGCTTTGATGGTGATCCTTTTCCTGGTATCTATGACTTTTTTAGAATAACCCATCTCTTTCAAAAGACAAAAGGAAAAAATATTAAGCCTAACACCCCCATCTATCAACATGCACCTAACATGGGTTTTGTGGATCATGACCTCAATATGAAGGGCAAGATTGTGTGGGTGGCTCAAAGCTTTATCATCATCCTTTGAAAAAGTAAGGTAATGAGGGCTAGTAATATGATTAACCATGTTCTGGAATTGATCAACATATAATTTGTTGGGGATGTTCATGGTGCACAAAGCATCCTCAAGGACTTGCTTGTGTCTCAGGGACAACTCTAAGAGCTTAAAGATCAAAATCTAAGCTGGGGTTCTTTGCAAGTGATCGACAAGGTTATAACTCAACTTAGGATTGACAACTAGTTTTAAGGTGACATTCTTGGATGTCACTTGCTTAGGTTTACTGGGTTGACTTGAATTAGGTCCTCTAATGACAATAGGACCTTGAATTCATGTGACAACATTGAGATTTTGTGACGATGCTCTAGAGTTAGGACCCCTTAGCACCATGATGGGTTCTTCATCAAAGAGAGGAGGAGAGTCCATGTCTAGATCATAACCATAGGGATATTTACCCCTCATCATGTTGACATTTTATTCTACAAATCAAGCATGTTGATAACATTCTCTGCATCTATGTAAGTGTAATTGATCTCAGCCTTGCCATTCTTAGATTTAGAGGTTTCCCCCTTTTCATACTTGGGCATCAGTTCTTTGAATGCCTTATGATCGGCGTTGGTGTTCAATCCATCTATCTTAAGTTTTCCATTCTCAGTGAGATCTTGAATAATATGCTTGAGTTTCCAGCAATTTTCAATGTCATGTCCAATACCATTGTGAAACTTGCAAAAGGTCTTCTCATCCCACCAATGTGGCTTAACATTAGGTATATAATGCTTCATGGGATCTTGAGGATGTGCAAGGTTGTTGGTCATAAGTGTTTTCAAGACATCCTCATATGAGTCACCAAGTTTTGAAAATTGATGTCTCTCTTTCTTAGGCCTATATTGGTATCTTGGCTTGTTCTCTTATTGATTAGATGCATTAAGTTTCATGGCTTGAACAACACTAGACAAGTGGAGCACAGTTTGATCTTTGGGTTGGGAGGAGTCCACAACTCCATCATTGACCACTTGTTTGTTCCTATTCCAATGTGAGTTCTTCCCTTTATCCTTTTTAGGGTTGTTGTTATTTTGACCATTGTTGTTGTTGTTGCTTCCATGTTTGGTCAAAATTCCTTGTTCTTTTAAAACATCCTCAATCCTACATGTGGTTTCAACCATTGTGTCAAAGGAATCAAAAACCATCTTCCTAAATTCATACCGCATTTTGGGAACCAAGTTGCTAACAAGGATGTCAATCTTTTCATTTTCAAGAATGGTCCTAGGATAGCGGGAGCATTGTCATCTCCACCTTTGCAAGAAAGTAACAAAGGATTCCCCTTGATTTTTATTTAAGTTGCATAAGTCCAACATGGTGATAGATCTTGAAAGATTGTATGCAAAGTGTTGAACTAATTTATGGACGAGCTCTTTGAAATTCTTAACAGGGGGAGTTATGTTGGTGAACCGTTCCATCACTTGACCCTTAAGAATCATTGGGAACAATCTCATGAGGTACAAGGCATCTTGATGGAACTCAAAACTTGTGGTGTAAAACTAGCACACGTGATCATGTGGATCTCCATTCCCATCATATTTGTCATATTGAGGGATCTCAATCTTTCTAGGGAAGTCTTTCATGTTAAATTTTTTTTCAAAAGGATTAGGACAAATTGAATCCTGTGAGAATGAGTTCTTGGGTGCTAACATATTTTTTTATCATGCTATTAAGTTGTTTGATCTCCTCTTCTTGAGATGGACCTTTCTTCTTAATATTCTTGTCCACATCAAAGTTGTAGGGGACTCTAGCACCTTTGTTGATTAAACTCTCTAGGAACTTGTCTTTGTTTTTCTCTAAATATTTCTCCACATACTATTGGAAGAGTGGTTCTTGTTGCTTTTTCATGAAGTCTTGGGAGCTGAGGTCAAAACTCAAGCTACTACCCCATATTGTGAACCATAATGAGTATGTTGTGAAGGTTGTTTTGAGTTCCTAGGAGGTGTTCATCTCCTATAATGATCATGTCTTGAAGCCCTTCTTCCTCTAGGGCTAGGAGATCATGATGGCATCCTTGAATGTCTTCTACTTTGTGGAGTCTTAGGAGGGGTGGATGGAGGAGAGTTTTTTCCATCACCAACATGCATGTTGTTGAATTGATCATTAAGTTGTTGAGCCAAGAGTCTATCTTGATTTCCTTTCTTCCTCCAACAAAGTTTTCCTCTCCAACTCTTGGAGTCTAAATTGCTCTTCTTTTGCAGCGTGTTCATCTAGGAAGGCTTTCTTTTCATGTTCAATCTTCTTAAGTCTTTCACTCGTGTATCTTGAAGATGTTTTGAGTGGTGAACTTGGTCTTGAATTTCTAAACAAGTCATTGGTGAATGTGGCATTCACACGAGTGTCATAAGGTTCATCAACTTGGTTATCATGTTGTGATTTTTCATCTTGATAGGCTTGCCTTGTACCTCTCTCAGCCCTTTGGTGTACATCCAGATATCTAGTTCAGATGAGGGGTGAGACTGGTCAACTTTCATGATAGGAACCACCAAACGGAATGATATCTCTGTCTTTCAAAAATTTCATCAAGGTGTTTATCCATTTCTTCCATCTCTTGTTGAGTCATTGTGTAACTCATATCCATATCTGAGTGAGAAGATTATAAGGGTGTACTCAACTCACTAAGGATACTCTTGGAATGAAACCAAATTTCTAAGTTGTTCTTGGGTGATTGATCAAATATGGGTTCTTTTCCCTTACATTTTTGGCGAGTTTGAACTAAGGGTAATTGGTTGAAGACTACTTAAGGTCATTTTCCTTGATCTACTTGATATCTTGTTGTAACTGGCACAAAAGAAAAGGTATTAGGTGATAGGATGACCCTAAGAAATTTTGGTACCAAACCAGGATAGTAAAGACATTCACTTGTCCAAAAGAGAGGTGATAAGATAGAATTTTTGCAAGAGGCGTAAATCAACACTGCCATAGAGGTACCCACTAAACGGGTGAATACCCTAACACATATGGATTAGGAGGATGATTTACCCAGGTTATATTGGTTGAATTTGAATTTGTATTAAAGTGAATGGACAAGAGATTACCAAAACTCTCCAAGTGTGTTAGCAAAGGATCTAAAGGTTTGTCTTCTCAATAAGGATGATTTGTAGCTCACCAACTCCAAACAAGGTCACTTGTGAAATCAAAGGTTACTAGTTCAAGAGGTCAATGCAAGAATCCAAAGTGTAAAAAAGCTTCTAAATAGTGGGGTAAGTAATCTAATCTGATCTGGATCAACCAAGAAAGACTAAAAATGACTGGATAGAAAATTGAGCAAGTTGATAGTTTGACACTTAAGAATGCAATTTTGTTGATTGTTTTGATGTTTGGTGTATATTTCAATGTTTCACTCATGCAAGACACATTAAGAAGATTGTTTGTTATAAAATAAATAGTCACATCACACCCTAGGTAAGCTAGTGCAATATCTGTTGAATTCCCACTTGAACCAAAGTTTATCCATGCTTACTCATACCGGACAACTTAGAAGCTTGGAGGCATAGGCTCCTCCTTACATGTGCACTCACTTCTCAGGAACACGAAGCTTCAAATCATAAGGGAATAAATTTCCAAAGGACTATTTTCTCTACTAAGAGTCATGAAAATGTGGGACATCTTAGTCGGTCTCTGACCTTCCGTGCCAACAGATAGAGAGATTTTGGTCACTAAAACAAAGTTTGTAGTCAAGGCATCCATTCAGGTGGTTGTGATCAAGTCATTTTCCCAATTAAGGGGGCTCTTCCAATCCTTTCAAAGTAAGGTTTTCACCTTAACAATGTAGGGACTTTAACACACCACTAGGGTATTGGAGAAGATTTTGGTTGCCACAATGAATTCACACCTGTCCGCTATGAGACTAATCATAATGTCATTTTTATATACCAGTTTGGAAGGGCTTGGCTTTAGCCTGTTACCGGTTGGGCAATCCACTCTCACTGGCTCTATTAAAGTAATTGGAAGGTAGCCACGCTAAAAGAATTACATGAGTTTCTCTTACACCCAAGATCCACAAAGGCAAGGGGAGAGGATACATTCATATAATTCTTAGGATTACAATCTAAAAGACACTTCAAACACATAAGAAAATGACAACAATGCTTCTGGATTTTTGATCATCCCACAAGGGAAAGAGCATAGTTTCCTAACATCATTGCCATTCCTAAAATACCAAAATAAAAGTTCATTTTAGAATTCTTGCATGTGGGTTCCTATTGTAATAAAACAAAATGAAATGCAAGCACAAAGTTTAGCATGCTATCGATCAAGGAAACCTACAAGACAATTCATTAGTATTCTGTGTTTTTATTCTTCTTTTTAAACGTCCTGCAAACCACTGTTAGGTTGTAATCAATAAGATAAGTCAGAGAACAACAAAGCCCAAAACTTGTCATCATTAGAAAAATTAAAAAATTGTAAATCAAATTGCATATTCAGAAATTAGATAAAAAATCATGCACTTTAATTCAGATAACTCCATATATAACTTATTTGACACTAGATTTAACGAGGAAATCCAATTTGGGAAAAAACCACTATGGAAATTGTGACCCACAATAAAAATGTACCCTTATGAAGTATGCTCGGTTAAGAACTTATCCTGTTAAAGATTACAAAAAACATTTGCTAAATGTGACCCTGTTAGGGGATTTACCTCATATCTATTAAGATCTTCACTTTGTTAAAAGTGGCCTTATTAGAGTTATTTAAACACTCTTTTATAATGTCATCTAAATCTAGGTTTTACATATAAGAATTTTAAATCCACTCGATTAAGAGATCTCTCTGTTACAAATACTACTAAGCAATAGTAAACTTTGATCTGTAAATGTAGCAACTACCTTTTCTTATGTCAGATCCTTTATGCTCAATTGAATACTGGCATCACATACTCCATTAATCTCTTTATCGAACTATAGATTCTTCAATCTTTATTTGTCTGTTATGCTCGGTAAATGTTGCTCTTCAACTTTTTCTTCTTCTCTGTTCAACTTTCCAGCAACTCTCTCTTCCTTAGGTTTTCAAATTTTAAATAGATATACTTTTTCCTATTAATCTCCTTGATAAGGTTTTCCATCATTTGTGATATGTCGTTTAATCATCTTCATAATTTACAACTCGGTAAACCATTTCACTTCTACCTTGAAACTTGTACTTTTCTTGGAATTCTCATAATTTAGTTTAACTGCTTGATCTTCGCCTTAGATATTCTCATTGAATTTTCATGTTCGTAGATCTTCAAACAAACTTTATTTAATTGGGTATGTGCAAGATCATGAGGGGCCAAACTATGCCCTTAAGTGGCAACGAAAAATCAAAAAATCGGGGTTAGTAAACTTGATGTGAAAATTTGAACTAGCTATCAACCTAATATCAAAAAGTTGTAAAAATAGAATCTGTAGGAAATTGAAAGTAGTTTCTAAACTACTTGGCCTTTTCTGAAAAAAATTAAATACAATTGGTGAAAATTATAGATTTCAAAGCAGAAGTACAAAAATTTTAGGAAAAAAAAAGAAGTAGGTGTATGTCTGACCACCTTAATCATAATCAAATGATAATATTTTTTTATAAGATTTTATATATAAGTAGTAGACTCATGCTCGGATGTGACGCATTTTTTTGTAATTTTATTCCAAAACAATAATTAATTACAAATTTTCTACGACAACATTTTCAAAATAAAATAACTCCCATGTCTGACCACCTTAACTCATTGAAAACTTTAAAAAATTTAAAAACAAAGATTTTTCCCTTATAGTAGGTGAAGCATAGAATGTGACGCATTTTTTGGATTTTAAAAATGTTACACCGTTTGAAAGTTATAGTTGTTTTTCAATCAGTATATAAATCAGCACTTTAGAGGTAACTCAATTAGAAAATAACTAATAATTACTTACCTAATTCAAAATTTGATAGCAATTATATCGATAGAAAGTTGATAATCTCCTTAAGATACCCTTTTCGTTTCATCAAATTTGGGTAAAAAAAAAAGTCGTCAGCTACATGGTCGATGTATGGAACTCAGAGTAGGGGAAAAACATGTTTTTGTGACATTTTCAGAGTTGACCATGTAGGTTATGTGTACAAAGCAATACCGAGCCTAATCGGGTACCCCATTTTACCCGATATTTTTGGGTACCCAAAAATGATGGCAGAATTTTGATTCTTAAATTTTCCCTCTCCTTTCTCCCTCTTAAATTTTTTTCCCTCCCCTTCCTCCTTCCTAATTTTCCCTCCCATTTCTCCCTCCTTCATATGATATAGTATATATCAAAAATTATATATTAGATTATGTATTATATTTATTAAATATTATATAATATCTATATATATTAAATATTATATAACATATATTAATAATAAATGTTACATTATGTATATCATATATTATATATTATTTTATATATTATATATTAATATGTGTTTTACAATACATCACATAATATGTTCATATTTAAATTATATATATATATAGTAAAAAAGATATATTCAATATGATATGTATTCTATATTGTATATTAAATATGGTTGTATATATAATAAAATGAAGTATAATATATATAATATATATTATATATAGGACATATTAATATATAGGTTAATTACACCAGTATAAGACATCCAAAAGGTTTCCAAAAGGGTCATAGAGGGTTCCTAGGGGTCCTAACGCGTGAGAAGGTGTACTAGGACCCCTTAGGTCCCTCTGTAACCCCCAGGGGCACATTAGAACACTCAAGTGTGTCCCAAGGAGTCGTAACACCCCCTCAGACACACTTGAGTGTTGAAATGTGTCAAAATGGGTCATGGGGACTTCCTAGGGGTCCTAACACATGAGAAGGTGTACTAGGACCCCTTACGTCCCTTTGTGACCCCCGAGACACATTAGAACACTTAAGTGCATCCGAAGGGGTCGTACAAACCCTTGCGACACACTTGGATGTTTAAATATGTTGAAACGGGTCATGGGGACTTCCTACAGGTCCTAATGCGTGAGGTGTATTAGGACCCCTTAGGACACTCTTTGACCCCCAGGGACATATTGGAACACTCAAGTGTGTCCCAAGGAGTCCTATGACCCCTTGGTACGCACTTGAGTGTTCCAATGTGTCCCTTAGGGTCAAAGAGGGACTTTTCAGGGGTCCTATTGCATAAGAAGGTGTACTAGGACCGCTTAGGTCCATCTTTGATCCCCGGAGACACATTGGAATACTCAAGTGTGTCCGAAGGGGTCCTATGATCTCTTGGGACACACATGAGTGTTCCAATGTGTCAAAAAGGGTCATGGTGACTTCCTAGGGGTCGTACGACCATGATAAGGTGTACTAAGACCTCTTAGGTCTCTCTTTGACCCCTGGACAGACATTGAAACACTCAATTATGTCTCAAGGGGTCCTATAACGTCTAGGGACACATTTGAGTGTTCCAATCTTTCAAAGGGGTCATGGGAAGTCCCCATGACCCCTGTCGACACATTGGAATGCTCAAGTGTGTCCTAAGGGGTCCTACGACCCCTTAGGACACACTTGAGTGTTCTAATGTATT
>MU225832.1:2053525-2064747 GCA_018584345.1 Thuja plicata | reverse complement strand
AACAGTCATTTGTATAAATCCTCTAACAAGGTGACATTCAGGTGGAATGTTCTAAGTCCTTTAACAAGGCCACTCTTGACAGGGTGATTAAATCCTTTAACTAGGTCACACCTAGCAGTGTGTTATTATAACCTTTAATAGGGTTGGCTCCTCACATAGCTCACTTCAGAAGAGTGAAAACTTGGTAGCATGTTACTGGTGGTTTTTCCCATATTGGGTTTCCACGTTAAATACTTGTGTCAACTTGTATGAAAGCTTATGGTTTGTTTTACTGTTATGTTTCTACAAGCTAATTTCAATTCACAACAAATTGCACGATTAAGTTGTTGACATATGCTACTGCTGCTGAGTAGATCTAAAATACAGAAATTTTTTATTTTCTACATCTAGACCTGAGGATAACTAATTCACCCCTCCCCTCTCAGTTATTCTAAATTAATTCTAACAATATATATATATATATATATACAATGTCTAGTTTACCTTGGGTGTTTTATCTTCCTTTGTCAATTTACATCATGTCACCATAGGTACTCCGACTGGTTTTGATTCTTCTATTTGGAATGTCTTTAGTATTTCCTTGATGTAATTAGATTGAGTAATGTAGATGCCTTCAACCTATTGTAAAATTTGCAATCCAAGAAAAAATTTGATCTCTCCAAACATTGACATTTCAAATTCTTACCTTATTTCATCAGTGGATGATTTGCATAAGTTATCATTACCTCTAAATATAATATCATCAATAAAAATTTCAGCAATAAGATTCGTATCATTATTTCCTCCTTTTAAATACAAATTGTTTTTATCACTTGTTCTAACAAATCCAATGCTGATAAGATAGGAATGTAGTCTTTCATACCATGTTCTTGGTGCTTTTTTCAGTCCATATAAAGCTTTGTGTAACTTACATACCATGCTTTCTTGAGTAGGACCAACAAAAACTTTAGGTTGTTCAATGTATACCTCTTCTTCTAGTATTCCATTCAGAAATGTAGATTTAACATCCATCTGATATACTTTGAAATTTTTTTATGTAGCATAAGAAAGTAATATTCTAACTCCTTCAAGTCTATAAATGGGGGCAAAAGTTTCTCCATAGTCAATACCTTCTTCTTGTGCATACCCTTTGCATACTAGTCTTTCTTTATTTCTGGTTACATCTTCATTCTCATTCAATTTGTATCTGAATATCCATTTTGTGCCAATTACATTCTTATCACTTGGTCTCGGTAATAATGTCCATGTTTTGTTCTTCTGTATCTGGTCAATTTCTTCAGTCATTGCATTAATCTATTCTTCATTTACAAGTGCATCTCTAACATTTTTAGGTTCAAATTCACAAATCAAACATGTGTTGTTATTCAACTTACTTTTGAGTCATCATGCCAGCTCTTTTATCTCCAATAATTTGATTCTGTGGATGATGTCTTCTTACATATTTTGCAAGTACAGGTTCAGTTCTATGTTCTTCATTTTGTTCTCCAGTTGGTTCATTGCGTTCTTGATCATGATCTCCAGTTGCAACATCTTCTTGATTCTTGGTTGGTGCATCTTGATGGTCAGTAAAATTACCTTGTTGCTCAATAACATTAGGTATTTGGTCAGGAAAATTTTTAGGTTCTTCAATATAAACAAATCTATTTTAGTCTTCCGGTTCTCTTTTTCTTTCCTCTTCATCTTTCTCAGGATATTCATCAACTTTTATATTTTCACTTTCAATGATTTTGTTAGAAGATTTGTTCAAACATTTATAAGCTTTTCTTTTAGTAGAATATCTGAGAAATATTCCTTCATCACCTTTTGAGTCAAATTTCCCATTTATATCATCCTTCAAAATATATCATTGACTTCCAAATATTCTCAAATAACTCACATTAGGTGTATAACCATACCATAATTCATAAGGTGTCTTGTTTGTATCTTTCTTCAGTTGTACTCGGTTCAATGTGTATACAACAATGCTAACAGCTTCTCTCTAGTATGTTTGTGCAAAATTTTTTTCACTCATCAGTGTTCTAGCACAATCCACAACTGATCTATTTCTTCTTTCAATAATCTCATTCTGTTGTGGTGTTCTCTGTGCAGAGACCTATCTCTTAATTCCATACACATTAAAAAATTTAGTGAACTTATTAGAAATAAATTCACCTCCTCTATAAGATCTCAACATTTCATTTATTTACCACATTATTTTTCCACTTTAGCTTTGTACCATTTGAACATCTTAAATGCTTTAGATTTTTCTTTTAAGAACACAACATTCATCATTCTAGAGTAGTTATCAAAAAATAAAATAAATTATTTGTCACCATAATAACTCTGTGTTCTCATTGGTCCACATAGGTCTATATGAAATAACTCCAAAATATCATTAGAAGAGAAATTCTTTCTCTTAAAACTAGATTTCAACATTTTTCCCATTTGACAATTCTTGCACATAACATGGTCTGGTTTAGATAAGCTCAGTAAGCCTCTTACTTTTCTTTTCTTATTGATCTTAACCATGTTGTCAAAATTTACATGATATATCCTCTTATGCCACAACCATATGTCTTCATTCTTAGCTATCAAATAAGTAGTTTCAACAGTGTCAAGATAGAATATATTATCTTTTGATTGCTCTCCAGTGTCGATCAACTTTCCTGTTCCATCATAAATTCTATATTTTCTATTTTCAAATGCAACTTCGTGACTTGTGTTATTCAACTATGAAACACTCAATAGATTATAATTAAGTCCTTTCACCCAATATTCATTCTCACATTTGATCTTGTTGTTCAACAATAGAGTACCTTTTCCTTTCACTTGACAAGGTGTATGACTTTCCATTCTAACAAATCCACCATTATAATGTTCAAGAAATTCAAAATTTTCATTATCTCCAGTCATGTGATGTGTGTAGCCACTATCAATAACCCAAATTTCATGCTTGCTAACTTTAGAAATAAGTGTTGTTTCAACATACCTTTCATCTTCTTCTAAATCTTATTTCAAAGCTACAAATATTATCTCAATGTCTTCATCAATGTCAGTGTTGATGTCTTTATCTTTATCTTTAGCGATGTAACGTGCCTTTTTATCTTTGTCTTTGTAATATCGGTTACTCCTTCTGTCATATTGTCGGTTGCTTCTTTGTTCTTGATCATCTTTTATGTCATTAGATCTTTCATTTCTTTCATCACTTTTTCTCTTTGGGCATCTCGCAACAAAGTGTCCAATTTATTTACAATTAGAACATATCAAAGGTAGTTTACCTTTACACCTTCCTTTGCCTTTGTGAAATCTTATATCCATTAATGCTTCAAGTTCATCAAATTATTTATCATCACTATCATTGTCAGTGTCATTTCTTATCATGTGTTTGTTACCAGATTTACTAATTTTCAGAGAGGATAGAAATGCAGACTCAATAGTAGGAACAACACTATTGTCAAAATTGTTTAGCTCAAATGAAATCAGTCTACCAACAAGGCTATCAATTGTAATATTGTTTCCAGGTGCTGCTCCATTTCATGTATTGTAGATACTCTAGTAGAAAAAATAGGCAACAAAGTTCTAAGAATCTTACTCACAATAGTGTCTTCATCAATAGCTCCACCTGCTCCATGAATAGAATTTACAACCTCCTTGATTCGATTACTATATTGTATTATTTTTTCTACTTCTTTCATTCTCATGTCATCAAATTTTTCTTGGATAATTTCACCTTTAGTTCTTTGTACATTTTCATCTCCTCCATAAACTTGTTAAATCTTGTCTCACATATGCTTAGCTGATATACATGTCTTAATATCCTCAATTTCAGCATCAGTTAGTGAATATACATGTTATACCATCATAGTATTGTGTTCATGTTTCTCTCTCATTTGATTAATAGTCAAGGGTCCAGTGGGTAGGATGAATTCAATATCTAGGTATAGTGTTATTTCATCTCCAATCCTTGATAGGTATAGTCTCATTCTACTCTTCCATGTTGAGAAGTTCTCCTTGTTCAACTTGGGTGTGTCTCTCTTATACATCTTGTGATCTTTAGCTTAAGTCCTTGAAACCTTTCCTTCTAAGCATTGTATGCTCTGATACCAATTGTTAGATAAATGAAAGGGGGGGGGGAATCAGTTAGTTATCAATTATTCTATAGTCCCAAATTCTCCCATATGTATATAAAAACAATTTCAAACATTTAAATCAACTCGGTTAAATGTAAACTGCGATCTCAAACATTAGTCCTAAGTTGTCTAGTCATCTACCGAGTAGAAGTAAATCAATAATATGATTATCAATTGATGCATATAAAGTAATGTGTAATAAAAAACCACAACAATTGTACACATTAACACATAGATTTTTAACGTGGAAACCTGATAAGGGAAAAAACCACCTGGGACCGGTAACCCAAAATATTTCACTCTTTTGAAGTGAGCTTGGTAAGAGCCAACCCTATTAAAGGTTACAATGCACACTATTAAATGTGACCTGGTTAGAGGATTTATCACTAACCGTTCTCTCTTGACCATGTATTCACTATGGGTTCAATAAGAAAACACTCAAAATTCATTAGAATGCCATAATAAAGACTTTCACGTTCTACTTGGTTAAGAGATTTATCTATAACAATGGTTAAAATGATATAGTAGTGATCTGATTCAAATACAACTCTGTTTGAAAATTTTCATATCTATGCTAAGTACATAATACCTCTGGTCAATTTTTTCACTTTAGTTCCTCTGATTCTTCATACTCTGTTATGCTTGGTTTATGCTCTTTCCTTTTTCGCTCGGTGTTGTTTGCACAAATACTTGGTTCTGTCTTCAACCGGTTTGATCAGTCATGCATGAATTTTTCATGTCTGTGCATCATAAAATCATGTATATAATTCATAATAAATCTATTGTCTCTCATATAGACATCATAGCTCATTTAATTTCCATCCGTTAGATTTTTTCACTTAATCTCTAATCGTTGATTTTGTCACTTAAGCCTTCCTCATAAATTGTGTTAAAAAAATGTTTCAATCTTCTTTGTCCGATCATCCTTGAATTTTAATAGTCACTTGGTCCTCATAATAGATCTTATCATTTACCTCAAAATCATCAATTTTCCATCTGATCATTTTAGTTAGCCTCATTTTGATTTAATTGCTCGGTCAATACCATGATGTGTTGGCGATCCTTAGCTCGATTATCACTGTGCTCGGTATACACTATATTTACTACGTGTTCACTATTACTTGGTGTATACAAAACTCTTCAATTATCAACCACATAAACTTTTTTTGTTCCACATCTTTAAATCATAGTAGATGTTTGTTACCATAATGATAATCAAATAAGTTGACATTAATGACAATACATTAATAGATTAATGTCTATCATCACAATTATAACTTGGTTGATTATCAACAAAATAACTAAAAACATACAATAAATTGTAGTTCATCAGATTAGTCAACCTAAATGAAAGAAGAAGCATAGTCAAAACCTTGTAAATCTTTATTTTTTCATACATCATCCATATCATGATCACTCTACTAATGAATATCAAGATTTGCATTACAAAATTTAGAAACTCATTGATTATGACATCATTGACATAACATGTCGCAATGAGTTGATTTTAAATCATGATTACTTTGAATAACATTTAAGTTCCTATTATGTTGCTCCACATTATGTTACATTGTTGTCTTCTCCATTGAGGGCTCATTGTCATTCATGGTGGTACAATTTTAGGTGCAATCATAGTTTGCAAGCAACATAATAGTTTTCCTTGTTATTATTCTTGTCTAAACACCTGGGGGTAAACAATAGTATTTAAATATCTCATCCTTTCTAGAATTCATTTTCCCTTGGTTAAGTTCTATTTTTTTATCATGTGATGTCCAATCTTACATAGAATTTTGTGTTTACACTAGGGATTCTCTCTTATACAAGAGGTATGTATCCTTGATCATAACCTCTTCTTTATTTGCAATTATGTATCTATGGTAAATAAATCCCTTACTCTGGGGATAAAAGTGTTTCATCCTTGATCAAGAATCCCTTTACCTAGTACATTCTTGTTCTCTTTACCCTCCTTAGTCAATGATGTTATTTGTATTCAAGATCTCCTTTTAGCATCCTTCAAAAGGATCCCTTTACACTTGTTGTATGATAATATTTTTTGCATTCATCTCTCCCTTTCCTCAAAAGAGATATGACCTATTTGGCTTGGATTAAGTGTTTCATTGGATACCCGTGTTCCCATTATTTTCTTTGAGATGTCCAAATAATCTTTTTTTTTTTTTTTTTTTTTTGGGGGGGGGGGGNTTTTTTTTTTTTGGGGGTGGGGGGGCATATATGGCCTCCTTATTTCAAATATTTTGATTAATCCAAGTATTTTAGGTAGATTATGCTAGCATAATATGAATTTACCTTGTAAATTTTGGAGGGTTTCTTGAGACACAACGCTTTTCTTGGTTACCCTTAGGATTGGTTGAACTAGCATAACACAACTTGCTAGCCCTTTTGACCTCAACTATGTGCAAATTTTCAAATTTGAGTTAAATAGCATAACACAACTTGCTAGATCATCAACTCTCTTTGTTCCAAATTTGTATCTTTTTAAAGATGAGTTGACTAGAAGAACACAACTTGCTATACCATCGACTCTCATTGTACCAAAATATTTTATGGATCACCTAGCACAACAAAAATGTATAGCCTTGTTGAAGACAATTATTCAATTGTATATTGTCATTGATGTTACAAAAATATAGTGATTTTCAGTATTAACCGAGTTCTGTTGGTTAATGAAGGAAGTTCTACACTAACTGAGTTTACTCGGGCAATACAGTAAGTTTGGTTTCAGCTGAGTATTGGTCGGGCATCAAAGTATTACATTGTCAATCAAGTTATGCATTTAGTATCAGCCGACTAACAATAGTTTACACTTTATGTTTAATTGGTTAATGGAAGCCAACAGACTTAAGTTTTATTGTTTAATTGGAAGGGTATTCAAGCTGAATTGACAAGGCTTATCATATATATACAAGGTCAAGTTTGGATTGAATGATGTGAAGTAGAGTTCTTGATATGAAGAATGAAGGTGAAGTAAGAGGGAATTCTGATTAAGGATAGAATATCCAGACCGAGCTGCAAAATAATATTTGATCAGTGAGAATCTAGTTAAAGCCAGAATAGAGATATGAATCAACAAAGATAGTTTCTTCTTCAAACAGGTCAAACTCATTGTTACTCTCTAAAAATTATAGCAGCGATCAAAATCTCTTTACAGAGTAGACTTAACCGTCTTTTCATAAATCCTCTCACAAGGTGGTATTTCTACATTGAAGAATTTGAAGACCTCTAACAAGGCCACTCCTAATAGGGTGATTAAATCCTCTAATAGGGTCACACCTTACAGTGTGTTTTGTAACCTTTAACAGGGTTGGCTCCTAACAGGGCTCACTTCAGAAGAGTGAAAAATAGTAACTAGTTGCAATTGGTGGTTTTTTCAGATTGGGTTTCCACAATAAATCTTAGTGTCATTTGTGTACATGTTATTTCTTTTATGCTTTATGCCTATGCACTTAATCACTAAAGGTTAATCATATTTAATATCTCTGGATTGCTTTGTTAACCGAGTAACAATAAAATATCTTTGTTAACCGAGTAACAATGATAAGTTTGTTTAAGACATCTAAGGGACTTGGATTTTTTTTGTTGTAATAGATTCACCCATCCCCTCTTAGTTACTCAACTCATTTCCAACAATTGGTATCAGAGCTTTTGGTTCTTTCAGGGAAGGTTTCAAGGCCTAAGCTAAAGATCAAAGATGTCTTACAGAAGGGAGATCCCCGGGCTTATTGCATATGAATCAGTAGAACAGGTACATTACAACTTCATTGGATAGAGTCTTTGTCATTGGATGTCAAAGAGGGATAGATTATTGATGTCATGCCAAATAAATTATTGAGGGAGAGACTTTTTGAGGGAAAGAAATCAGTATGTCAGAGGGAGAAATTTTATCAGAAATAGTGATTGTGAAGATAGAGGGAGTTTTCTGGATGAGAATTAGAATGAAGCTAAGGAGATTAATAGTATTATCCTTGGTTTTTTTGCTCTAGAATTATTTGTATAATGAAATGTTGTATTTCCATCAATGCCAAAGAGGGAGATTGTTGAAGACAATTATTCAATTGTATATTGTCATTGATGTTACACAAATGTATACACAAGTATAGTGATTTTCTATATTAACCGAGCTCTATTGGTTAATGAAGGAAGTTCTATACTAACCGAGTTCACTCGAGAAATATATTAAGTTTGGTTTCATTCGAGTATCAGTCGGGCATCGAAGGATTAAACTGTCAACTGAGTTATGCATTTAGTGTCAGCCAACTAACAGCAGTTTACACTTTATGTTTAATTAGTTAATTGCAGCTGACAGACTTAAGTTTTATTGTTTAATTGGAAGGGTATTCAATCTGACTTGACAAGGCCTATCATATACATACAAGGTCAAGTTTGGATTGAATAATGTGAAATAAAGTTCATGATATGAAGAATGAAGGTGGAGTAAGAGGGAATTCTGATTAAGGACAAAATATCTAGACCGAGCTACAAAACAATATTTGATCAGTGAGGATCCAGTTAAAACCAGAATAGAGATCCGAATCAACAAAGATAGTTTCTTCTTCAAATAGGTAAAACTCATTGTTACTCTCTAACAATTGTAGCAGTAATCCAAATCTCTTTACAGAGTAGACTTAATATTCTTTTCATAAATCCTCTCACAAGGTGGCATTTCTACATTGAAGTGTTTGAAGACCTCTAACAAGGAAAATCCTAAAAGGGTGATTAAATCCTCTAACAGGGTCACACCTTACAGTATGTTTTGTAACCTTTAATAGGGTTGGCTCCTAACAAGGCTCACTTCAGAAGAGTGAAAAATAGTAACTAGCTGCAATTGGTGGTTTCCCAAATCAGGTTTCCATGGTAAATCTTGGTGCCATTTGTGTACATGTTATTTTTTTTATGCTTTATGCTTTTGCAATTAATCACCAAAGGTTAATCACATTTAATATCTTAAGATTGCTTTGTTAACCGAGTAACAGTGATAAGTTTGTTTTAGACATCTAAGGGACTTGGATTTTTTTTGTGGTAACTAATTCACCCCTCCCCTCTTAGTTACTCAACTCATTTCCAACAAGCCTATGTCATCCATGGTTATCTTTTTCTCTTCTCCATGATTCCATAGCATAATACACTTTTCTATTTGATTGGATTATGGAGTCATTCTTATCTTTTATGTGCACTTTTTTTCTTTCCATTTGACCACTTGTGCTTTTCCAATAATGTTTTGATTATGATACTAGCGGTTGATACATCTTCCTTATCAAGGTATATCCAACTAGTTGACTTGGAATCTTAGTAAGCTTTAGGATTTTTTCTTTCTTTTATATTTTCTTGCAAATAACTATATGAGTTAAGATCCTTGGTTTGGGGGATTTTATCCTTAAACTTAGTGATGTCTTATCTCTTTGTAGCTTTCCCATGATTACATATTGATCTCTTTCTATCTCTTTTTTCTACTTTACTAAGAGAATGAAGTGGACTCATACTATTTCTAAAGTGAGGGAAACATGTTCATCTTAAATTCTAAGCACCTATAATTAGATTTTCAAATTAGCCCCATGTTAGCATGTATGGGCTCCCACATTAATTTTTGGTACTCCAGACCTACACCACCTATATTTCTAGATTTCTCTCTAAATTCTCAACTCTCAAAAAAAATTTCACCACTTTTTGGTGGGAAGTGGTCGCCCAGGCTGACCTCTTGCCTGGTTTTTTCCCCAACAATTAAATCAGGGGCCCATCTCATTGGTTTAGTGGGATTTTTAGATTCCTTTCAACTTCCTTCAAGTTTTGAGCCCCAAAATGTTGTTAGAGGTATAAAACAAATCTATCTCTCCTGATTTTGGGAACCATGATCAAGAATTCAATCTCTCTCCTACAAATTCACATCTCAAGAATTCTAAGACATATCTCAAGCATTTCAAAGAATTTTCTAATTCAATCTTCTCCATGGATCAAGCATCTTTCCATCATTGATGGACAAGTCAAAGGAGTCCACCATCAAGGAAGAAGAAATTTGTATAAGCATCCTTCAAAATACATATAGGCATTAAAAAATTCATTCATTCAAGCATTAAATTCCCCAACTCATTCTTCTTCACTCCATAATGTATTTTGGAAAATAACAACATTCATGGTGCAAGGATTATTTTCATGGTTTCATTTTTGGGTTTTTGTGTGGAGTCAAAGCTATTGCATTAACACTTGTGATTACATCCAAAGAAACATTGTACCATCAAAGTATAAGGTGATTTATGGTTCAAATATAGTTTCTATTTCTTATCATTTGTACAATAAGAAATGAGTATTAAGAGGTAGATCATATCTCTTAATATACATTAGGAAGGAGAGATAACCCAATATGTTAAGAGGGGTTCAAGTGTTAAATGGGTATCAGATTCCTTCACTAATATGGAAAATTTATAATGCAATGTGAGAACTAAGATGAAATGGGGGAAATGATTGAATTTTTGTGCACATAGATGGACAATGAATGAATAACCCTATACAAGTATCAAAATAAAAACTAGAAGAGACTCCCAACCTAAGATTTCAATTTGATGCTAGTTTAGGTGGAAAAGGTCACCTGGGGATTTATCTTCTTGGAAATTTTTGGTTAACTTAGTTGTAGACTATTTATCATGTCATGTTATATCTATATCTGATCTAGGTTCAATTCTGTTGGAATAATGATACATTTGGCATCAGTGAATGCACTTAGTGAAAATACTTATTCGGTTTTGAATGCTTACCGAGCTTATCACTCAGTCCATAGACTATACCGAGCATTCAGTAAAGCTCACCGATCAAACAGTTCAAACCGAGCAGTAAGGCAGTCACCGAGCATATGAAAAGAACAGCAGTTACCGAGCAGATGGTAGTCACCGAGTCATCAGTTGAAGATAACCAAGAAGTCAGTTACTACCGAGTCACCAGTGGTTACCGAGTGACAATGTATCTACCGAGTCACCGTAGCTACCGAGTTCCAAGCTACACTTCGGGACTAGTATGGACTGAGCTTCTACTCTTACCGAGAGCATGATGATGCCGAGTATTGTAGTGGATGCCGAGTATCAGAAGATCACCGAGCCAGCTTGAGGAACC
>MU225832.1:2000878-2029841 GCA_018584345.1 Thuja plicata | reverse complement strand
ATACTCCATTATGATCAATCGTGCCCTTAATCTCAGTTGACTTGTGTGAGTGGTAACAGTTTCCATTCCAAAGTATATTTTGTTTATAAAATGTGCCCCAATAAAAAAAGTCACCATATTTCCTCATGGGTGGCTTGAAGCATTCATACTTTCACTGCCTGTATGCCGAACATCATAATGCTATGATTTTAATAAATCCATGAGAATAGTGGAGTCCCTTCCTGTAGATACATGGTTGTTTTAGAAACCCGATTGTTCAATGACTTTCTCCATCCAAATAGTCATCACCAATCTTTGTTCTTTCATATATTTTATATCATCCATTATTGTCGTAGAATATTGTACAATCAATTTTGTATCCCTAGCACTGACCTCTATTCATGGAGGATGTAACAAGGACTGTGTGTTTGTAATTGAAAAATTGAATCTGCATCTTGAATTCACATTTCAAATCTGACAATGGCGTTCATCTGAAATTGAAACTTGAACTCTGGCTCTACAAACTTGAACAACCTTGAACCATGTGAACCTTTTTATGCAAACTAAACCACTTCGAACCTCTTTGAACTACTTTGAACTTACTTCAAAGAGGTTCAAGACCCTAAACTGAAAGTTTTATTTCTAGGTTCTATATGGGTACCAACATGGGCTCTAACTGTGGGACTGTTTTTGGCACAAAAGTAGAGAACTCCAGCAATCTCTAGGAAAAGAACAGTGGCTAGCGTCCATTGGGTAGAGGAGTCAATAGAGGATGGAAGAAAGGGAGCTGCTTGCAGATGGGTGGAGGGGAGCAGGGCAACACAACCAAAAACTCCTAAACTACCAGCAAGAATGAAGCTTGCACCTTATTCCAACTAGCAGACCAGACTAAGCGCCACAAAAGAAAACTAAAACTAAGCACAAAAAATTTTTTATATACAAAATATAGGGTAAACAACCCATACCTTAAAGAAAACACCCAGTTGCTCATGTGAAACCATTTACCGGTTGAGAGAAGTATCTGCCAGTGCGGAAGAGTGGCTGAAAAGTGAAGAGCATCCTTCCCAAAAGAAAGCAAGAAGTCATCATGATAAAAGTCCCAATAACAATGAATTGCAAAAGACCCTCAAAAAGAATATCGGGTCCAAACAACCACCTCGCATCATATACTTCTGACAGCAAAGTGTCAACACCATGTTTAATTAGCTGATTTGCATTAGGAATGTCAACATTTTCTGCATAATTCTCAGGAACAAAAATCAGACTTTTGATGGAGCATCCTTTTAAATCATGAAAATGATTCTCAATAGTTCTGTTATAACAATCTGAATGTAGACTCACTAGTGAAATGCTCTCATCATCTCCAAAATAGAATGATCCCATTTCAGGATAATTTTCAGGTAGCTCATCTTCATAATCAAACTCAAAAACCTCCATTTCAGAATATGCATGTGGCAATTTGATAGAAAATGAGGGGTCACCTTGCATGTTATCATAACCTCCCAATGATTCAAGCTACAGTAATCCATCATTATCTTGCAAGTAGTCAAATTGAAAAGACTCAAATTCCACTTGCATGTCTTCGTGATAAAAATCCTCTATTTTGACACCATTGCACTTTTCTTGATCATTTTGATTTTTTATATTTTCCTTGTCAAGACCACTTGCTGGAATTACATTAGATGTTTCAAATGCAAAAGAATCATATTCTGAAAATGAAAGATTTTCAAACAAACTTTCATCCACCCTTTCATTGCCAAAAATTTTCTCAACATGGGACGTACTTGAATTTTCTGCTTGTGTAGTGGGATTACCCACCTTCTCAGAAGGGTCATCAAATTCCACATAAAAATGATAATTTCCTGCAATGTTAGGGAAATCATTTCCAATCACAGGGAGTTTTTGAAAATCTTCATGACTGAGAACCGTAAAATCTTGATGGAGAGAGATAGGTGATGTTGTCTTTGCTACTTTCACAGAAGGCTTATTTGTAAACACATTGTCTTTGGATAACATTGCTGTTCATAAAGACAAATTTTTGTTTGTAAGGTTCCCGCATGTTTCAGCCCACTTAATATCATGGCATCATCTAACCCAACATCCTCCCTCTGTGCATCTTCCAATTTTTGCACCTTTTGACATTTTAATAGAAATCTTATTTCAGTTTGCATTGCAGCTATGAAGACACATAACTAATTACTTTCACTTGGCTATCAATTTTGAGGAATTTTACCCACACATCTGTTGAATCTATCAATAAAATCCCTCATAGATTCATCTTCTTTTATCTGAATTTGAAAAATATTCATCAGCAACTGATAAGTGTCAATGACGAGATGAAATCATCTCAGAAATTTTACCTTTAAAACATCCCAACCGGTGCTGCATCCATATTGCAGATTTTGAAACCATTCTGTAGCATTTCCCACAAGACTTTAAACAAATAGTCTAACGAATATATTTTCTTCTTGCACGCCAAGAATTCCACATGCAATAGTGACTGCTTTGATGTGATCATTTGGATCTTGAGATTTGTCTCCAGAAAATGTGGGAAGGTATTCCCTGGATCCTTTAGGTAGGGCTGAATACTGAGCCAAGGAAAATGGTCCAATCTGAGCCCCCCATGGCTGAATGGTAGCTACAGCCATAATACACACTGGCACTCTTCTACCAAAGACTCAACAGATTTAAAACATAGAGTCGCCAACCTCCATCCTTGGGGAGGTACCTTCAAATTTCTGAGCAAAGAAAACACTGAAACTGCGATTCCTTTCCCCAGTAGAGTCACCAAAAATCTGTTGGTTAACAGATTTTTCTTCCCAAAATACCTGCACAAAAATGACTCCTAAACACCCAAGGCCGAAAGACAAATTGCAACACAATAGTTGGGTCACTTCGCTATGAAGAACGTAAGTGCCCTCTGAATTAACCGGGTACAGCTCCCCGTGTAAGATTTACAATGAATTTATAAAACCACAAGATGCTTTTAACCCGAAAGCAAGAAAGGAAATCAAACATCTGCTCATAACTATGCTACAGATGCTGAAAATGGATCTACAGAATGAAGAGAAAAGAAGAAAGAAGAAATAAAAACCAAACTGAAAGCTACAAATTCCAGGAACACAATTACATAATACTCAAAGGTTTTATAGTAACTGTGATTATGAACAGAGCAACATTTAAAGATAATTAAAAAGACTCAAAGTTCTATTTTAATCAGAAGAGAAAGAATATTTAAATACAAAGATTTAATAAGCATTCTTCTCCTCTCTTCAAACACTCAATCAAAACCTCATAGAACAAAGATTCTAAACGTAAAATTCCTGGAAAAGAAACTAAAACTTCCTCCATTATCCCTATTTTCCCTGCATTACAATGAAAATATCCTAAACTATCCCTCCCCTGGCACAAAGTCCTCGGGTTAGGTGGCTTCCAGAACCCCGTACTCTATCTTTCTTTGTCATATTTATTTTCTCCCTTCTCAATAGTCTTTTTCAATTTCTGTAATTGATTCTTGAAAACATATTCCTTCTCAATAGTCTTTTTACTATCCTGTCACTTCCCAAAAATGTTTTACTAACCCATACCATCTGTGTAATGAAACATAACTTTTAATGATTTAGAACACCGCTGACAGTCATGCCAAGGGATGCCTCATGTTTTGCAGTATAGGTGACACTTGGACCTCTTGCTAAGACAACACAATAGTGTGGGGTCATCCCATGTTTACAATTTTTGTCATTTCAAAAGAATGTGAATGTATTGGTGCAATAATTCCATTAATAAGTTCAAAGTTTATGAAGATCGGGATATTATATTTTTCACTGCAAAAATCTAAATGGATCAAAAGAAGATGCCCGATTACTCCTTCTCTGATGATGTAATAGCTTCTAATTCCCATTTTCCTTACCACCGGTTGAACTCGACAAGGTTCACAATTGATCAGCAGGACATTTGATACAACTAAAGGGGTCTACCTCTGTGCAAGAAATCACACTGCAAGACACTTCAACCTGTATGTTATTATCAGAAGATTAAACTGACAAATATGAACTCTTCCACATTTATCTGGTTTTAGCATTATATCGGCCATTTCACTGTCACTTTTTCTGCGTCCACCTCTGGAATCACTGATCTTATTCTTCGAATGTATGTGATCTCGAGGATAAGTGAGAGCCCTAAATTTCAACCTATGTCATTGGAACACAAGTGCGATATTGGGTAGATTGTTTCATTGAACTACCTTCTACCGTGCTATAATACATTGTGCAACTGTGATTCTCTTTGACTTGAAGTTTCTTTGTAATTGGAGTTGAGATTATTTTCATGTTCCATATGGATGTCTCATTTCCAAGACTGCCAAAATATAATACATCTCCTTTAATGTGCATGATTCCTTCTTGCCATAATGTAGATACTACCACCTGACTCTACACCTGTCGTGAACCAAACCTCATGGGCCTGAGATACAATCAGGTTATTATCTTTGATGACAAAAATACATCAAAAGACAAGTGGTTATATGAGTAACTGACACTAAACTGCAATCCTTTATCATGCGTATCCCATCGGCATTCTATCAAACACTTCACATGCATTGTGGGCTGAACCATTTCAGAGATCCTCAGGAGCCTTTAGAGATTTAATGCGTTCATTCAAACAGCCGTCAGACTTCTTTATTGGGAAGAGAACATGAAATGCGATCATTTCCCCATGATGATGTTCGGTTTCGGTGCATACTATCGAGCCCCACTTTTTTCCTCTATGCGAGTCAAGTCATTACTCCATGGGGGATTTTCGAATATGTACAAGATGGATCTCATACGATATGTCTTCTAATATAGATGCCCCTTGACTTTGTAGATTTTCATTTGCGGGCTCACTATTCACATTTCTGGGTCATTTGTCTGTAGTTGCAGGGAATTCCACGGCCTCAACTGATACAAGTATTACACTACTAGCTCGGGAGAAATCATAGTTTTGCAGTCTTCATTCACCATTGATACTCCATTATGATCAACTATGCTCTTAATCTCACTTGACTTGTGTGAGTGGTAACGGTTTCCATTCCAAAGTATATTTTGTTTATAAAATGTGCCCCAATAAAATAATGCACCATATTTCCTCATGGGTGGCTTGAAGCATTTATAATTTCACTGCCAGTATGCCAAACATCATAATGCTGTGATTTTAATAAATCCACGAGAATAGTGGAGTCCCTTCCTGCAGATACATGGTTGTTTTAGAAACCCAATTGTTCAATGACTTTCTCCATCCAAATAGTCATCACCAATCTTTGTTCTTTCATATATTTCATATCATCCATTATTGTCATAGAATATTGTACAATCAATTTTGTATCCCTAGCACTGACCTCTGTTCATGGAGGATGTAACAAGGACTGTGTGTTTGGAATTGAAAAACTGAATCTGCATCTTGAATTCACATTTCAAATCTAACAATGGCGTTCATCTAAAATTTAAACTTGAACTCTGGCTCTGCAAACTCGAACAACCTTGAACCATGTGAACCTGTTTATGCAAACTGAACCACTTCAAACCTCTTTGAACTACTTTGAACTTACTTCAAAGAGGTTCAAGACCCCAAACTGAAAGTTTTATTTCCGGGTTCTATATGGGTACCAACAATGCCATAACCAGCTTTCTTTTACTCATACAATAAAACATGAGCTTTAAGTGAGATTAAGATAGAATAGATTACCTTTTGTTTGTCTGCCAATTCCAACTAGGTTTCCCTTACCATCTAGGAGCTTGGCCTTCCCATTCATGAATTCTACCTTGAAACCAATGTTATTGACTATGCCACACTTAGTATATTACACCTTAGTCCTTCAACCCAATAAGCATTATGACATTTTATTCCTTCTGTTAAAGAAATACAACCTTTACCTTTCACATAGCAAGGTTCATTATTCCCAAAACTGACACTCCCACCATCATAGTGCTCAAGATGTTCAAATTTGGTTTTATCACCAGTCATGTGGTTTGAACAACCACTATCAATTAGCCAAGTGTCATTCTTGCTAATATGAGAGTATAGTGCTGTCTTTTCATTATCTTCATTATCTGACTCATGCTTAATAGCAATATAAACCATTTCATATTCATCTTTATCACTATCAGAATCTTTAGAAATATAACAAAATTTCTTACCTTTATCCTTGTAGCTTTTGTAGCTTTTGAAATATTTCTTTCCTTTGTACTTGTTGAACTTTCTCTCACCTTTGTCTTCCTTGTTTGGACACTTAGTAGCAATGTGACCAACCTCATCACATGAAAAGAAAATCAATGGTATTCTTCCTTTGTACTATCCTTTTCCTTTTGTAGCTCTCCTTGCAAGTAATGCTTCAATGATTTCCAAATCTTCATCATCAGATTCATCATCACTATCACTGTCAATCTTTTTTCATTTCATCTTTCCAAGGTTTAATTTATCTTTGAATGCAGACTCAAGATTTATAGGATTAGGAGAATAATTGTCAAAGTTAGCCAACTCAAAAGCTGTAAGTCTTCCAACCAATCCATCTAGAGTTACATCATTACTGCTTCTCATCTCTTGAATAGCTAAAACTCTAATTGCATAGATAGGAAGTAAAGTTATCAATACCTTGCTAACCACTATTGTATCTTCAATCACTCCACCAGAAGCTCTGATGGCACTGACACTTTTCTTATTCCTTCAATGTATTTTGTAATGTCTTCTCCTTCTTTCATTTTCATCTAATCAAATTGACCTCTAAGACTCTCTGCTTTGGCTCTCTTTACATTGACATCTCCTCCATGAATATCATGCAGTTTGTTCCACATATCAAAGGCATTAAGGCAGTCCTTGACTTCATCAAATTTAGAATAGTTGAGTGTAGAGGCTATATCAATCATCATTATGTTATGATGCTTCATGTCTATCATCTGATCCAAAGTCAAAGTTCTCGGTGGTTCCACATACCTATGGTCCAAGAATTGCAAACCAGTATCTCCAATAGTAAATAGATGTAGCATCATCAAATCTTTCCATGCAGCTAAATTGTCCATGTTAAGCTTGGGGATCTCCCTTCTGTAAGACATCTATGATCTTTAGCTTAGGCCTTGAAACCTTCCCTATAAGAACTTGGTGCTCTGATACCAATTTTTGGAAATGAGTTGAGTAACTAAGAGGGGAGGGGTGCATCAATTACTACAAAAACAAATCCAAGTCCCTTAGATGTCTTAAACAAATTTATCATTGTTGCTCAATTAATATAGATATTCTACTGTCACTCGGTTAACATTGATAATCTTAAGATATTAACTATGATTATCCTTTAGTAATTAATTGAAAAAACATAAACCATAAAGAAAATAACATGTACACAGATAACACCAAGATTTAAAGTGGAAACCCAATATGGGAAAAACCACCAATTGCAACTAGTCACTATTTTTCTCTCTTCTGAAGTGAGCCCTATTAGGACCCAACCCTGTTAAAGGTTAAAATAACACACTGTTAGGTGTGACCCTATTAGAGGATATAATCACCCTATAAGGAGTGGTCTTGTTAGAGGTCTTAAAACACTTCAATGCAGAAATGTCACCTTTTGAGAGGATTTACAAAAGACTGTTAAGAGATTTGGATCACTGCTATAATTGTTAGAGAGTAAAAATGCTTTGACCTATTTGACGAAGCAGCTGTATTTGCTGATTCAGATCTCTACTCTGGATTAATTACTTGATCCTCACTGATCGGATATTCTATTGCAGCTCTATGTGTTCTATCCTTAATCAGAATCCCATATGATTTCACCTTCACTCTTCATATCAAAATAATATATTTTCTTCTTCATACTCATTCAATCCAAAACCTGACCTTGTATATATATGATAGGCCTTGTCAAGTCGACTTGAATAACCTTCCAAATAAATAATAAAACTCATGTCTTTCGGCTGCATATAACCATTTAAACATAAAATGTAAACTTCTGTTAGTTGGCTGACACTGAATGCTTAACTCAGTCAACACTGAAATCCTTCAATGCCTGACCAACACTACAATGCTCGAGTGAACTCAGTTAGAACTAAAAAATCACTTTGGTCTTCTTCAATGCCCAAGAGAGCTTGACATACATTGTTTGTGCTCAGATAGGATTAGCCATTTGTGTAAACATCAATGACAATACACAATTTCATAATTGTCATCAACAACCTTTCCCCCCAAGGGTGAAGGAAAGGAAAATATAACACATTCTATACTCTAAGTGATAGATCTTTTATAATGCACATGCACTTTCATGCAAGGACAAGGTTGTAAATGAAGATGTAAATCTCCTGAAAAAGAGAATATCCTCATGCAAAAAAACAAATACATGCAAGGACATCCTATTATAAAAGAAATAAGTCAACAAAGGGATAATGAATCTTTTGGAAAGGAAGAGAAAATGAGGAAGAAGGATCAACTATACACACCTTCCCAACTGCTAGGTAAGGCAATAATTGGCAAAGGACAACACATTATGCACCCCAAGTGAAAGGTCATTTATAATATACATGCACTTTCAAGAAAGGAAGAGGTTGTAACAAGGATGTGAACCTCTTGAAAATTAGCATATAGAAAACATCATGAATTATCCAACCACAAAGTTATTCTATCATGAAAATCTATTCCTTTAATCATATCATTAAAACCATTAAGACAAAGTGCATAAATTATTGAAAATAAATCAAAATAGCACTCCCTTAATGAAGCTTCAATGTTGAGAGGATGATAATGAGAATACTCAAAATTGTTGATAGGACGATAATGAGAATACTCAAAATTGTGGTTAAATGAAAATGAGAGAAATGAGTCCAATTTCTAGAGTTTTGGAACTCGAATCAATGGTCAAGATCAATTTGGAACTCAAAGTAATTGATGGAAAATATTAAATGAGAGGACAAGTTAAGTGATGAAAAATTAGAAATTGTCTTTTCAAAGTTGAGGAAAAATATAAAAATAAAAGAGTTCAGTGCAATAAATATTAAAAATATATATTTTCAACACAAACATTTCATTTGTATAAGAGGACTCAAAATTAGAAAAATCCATAAACAGGAGTTAGAATTGGAAAAATTCATAATTATGACATTTTATGCAATTGGAAGAGTTGCAATTAGAAAATGTCATATATTGGAAATAAACGTTATGAGGGATTGTGTCAGAAAGTGGAAGCTAAAATATAGGGAGTACAAGCACAAATTTAGGGATAAAATCCCACTTGGAAAATGAGGGAATATTTAATGTTAAAAATTAATAGTTCTCACATGTAGGAATTATCCAATTAATTAATGAGCTTAATTAATTGTAGGGAAAATGGGAAAATGGAGATAAATAAATAGAATTTATTTATCATAGCTTAAGACAAGTAGGATAAAGGGGGAAGTAATGGTTATTTCCCCCTAAATGAGCCATAACAATTAATTGATTAAGATTTAATGACCAAGAGTCAATTTTGAAATTATTTAATGAGACATGGTTAAAATTATATAATCGGGCATCGTCAAAAAGGTCAAATCGATCAGGATGTGATGAAGAATTAGAGTACAAAAATTAGCGATGAATGACATAGAAGAATAACACAAGATTCATAAATGAAGAAGATCAAATGTATGACTTAGAAGACATGTTAAAAATGTGAGGCATATGCAATGACCATTTTTTAGCATCTATATTTTGCCCCTCTTTGAGACAATGTGATTTAGAGCATTGTTTCAAAGAAAAAATTAAAAGATCATCCCCCAACAGATCAATAGAATATAGGTAGGATGCCCCCTCAAAAAATTGGATGAAATTGACAATTTTGCAAAAATAATTTCTAGGACCAACGAAAAAAATGTTTGTAAAAATGAAAAAAATTAGATGAAGAAGAGTTAATAATGATGAAATCTTGCTTTCATAAGTGCACTGCCATCTAGAGAGCTTTATTTAATAATATAGTTGTAGAATAGAAGTTTGGTATTCTATGGCATTTTTACATTGCATATTTCATATTGTGTTGCCATCAATGCTAAAGGGAGAGATTTATGAACTACAACTGATTGTATGTTTAAATTCATTTTGTTGATAATCAACCAAGTTACAGATGTGATGACAGACATTAATCAGTTAATTTATTGTCATTGATGTCAACTTATTTTATTATCACTATGGTAACAAATATCTACTATGATTTAAAGATCTAGAACAAACAAAGTTTATGTGGTTGGTAATTGAAGTGTTCTGTATACACTGAGTAACAGTGAACACTAAGTAAATATAGTGTATACCAAGCACAGTGATAACTGAGCTAGGGATCGCCAACACATCATGTTATTGACCGAGCAATTAAATCAAACTAAGGCCGACTAAAATGATGAGCTGGAAAATTGATGATTCTGAGGTGTATGATAAGATCTGTTATGAAGATCAAACATATATGAAAATTCAAGGATTATCAGACGAAGAAGATTGAAACATGTTTTTAATAGAATTGTCGAGGAAGGTTTAAGCGGTGAAATCAACGATGGAGATTAAGCAAAAAAATCTAAAGGATGTAAATTAAATGAGTTATGATGTCTATCTAAGAGATAAGAGATTCATTATGAATCATATACATGATGCTATGATGTGCACACATGCAAACTTCATGCATGAATGATCAAACTGGTTGAAGACAAAACCGAGCATTTCTGTAGACAACACCAAGTGACAAAGGAAAGAGCATAAATCAAGTAGAACATAGTATGAAGAATCTGAGGAACTGAAGTGAACAAATTGATCAGAGGTATTATGTACTTAGCATAGATCTGAAAATATGAAAATAGAGTTATATTTGAATCAGATCATTACTGTATCAGTTTAACCATTGTTACAGATAAATATCTTAACCGAGTAGGACATGAAAGTATTTATTATGACATTCTAATGAATGTTGAGTGTTTTCTTGTTGACCTCATAGTGTATGCATGGTCAAGAGAGAAATATTAGTGATAAATCTTCTAACCATGTCACTTTTAATAATGTGCATTGTAACCTTTAATAGGGTTGGCTCTTAACCGAACTCACTTCAGGAGTGTGAAATATTTTGGGTTACCATTCCCAGGTGGTTTTTCCCTTAGTAGGGTTTCCACGTTAAAAATATGTGTTAATATGTACAATTATTGTGGATTGTTATTACAAATTTCTTTATATGCATTGATCTGTAATCACAATATTGATTTACTGCTACTCGGTAGATGAATAAACAACTTAGGACTAAAGTTTGAGATCACAGTTTATATTTCATCGAGTTTATATAAATGTTTAAAATTGTTTTTATATACATTTGGGATAATTTGGGACTGTAGGATAGTTGAGAACTAACTAATTCACCCCCCTCTTAGTTATCTAACATAATCATCTTAGCACAAAGAAGGTCAAACAAAATGATTTCTTGATTAAATTAAGGCATAGAAGAAGTATTAGATGATAGGAGAAGGGATGTTGACAAAGGAGGAGGTTGGAAACCAAACCCTTGTAGAGACAAGTGTGATGTCAGGTTCTCGTGAGTTTCATTTCTTTTTTTCACACATCCTAAACCATGTTGAAGATTATGGGTTGAAATGTTAGGATAATTAGGTTGAATAAATGAAACACTAGGCCCTATGATGGGACCCATGTTAAACTTAGGAAATTTATATTATCAAAAAAATAAGGGGTAAAATATATTTACCCCTAATCATCTTCTGAAAAGGATACTTTAAGGAGGAGTATCTTTAGGAGGAGAAGATATGTCTTCTTGAAATGGTGTAGGAATGGATGGAGAACTAGATTCAATGTATAGAAAACTTTGTAAATTATCATTATCTACAAGGGTATACATGAGATTGTTATAGATTATTTTCACCTTGTGATGAAGACTTGAAGGAATATCTTGCATGACATGTAACCATGGTATTCATAAGAGAATATTGTAAGTGAGAGTATTGGACATGACATGAATAGGTGTGGGTAAAATAACAAGACCTACCTTAATAGGTAAGGTGATTGTACCTAACAATCTTCTAACAAAATTACCAAATCCACAAATAGAAATAAGATTACATTGAATTTAGGAAGCATCCACTTTTATTTTATGTAATAAGTCAATGCTGCACATATTAAGACCATATCTATTATCAATTAAATTTATTTGGATGACATTATCATTAATAATAATAGTAACCATAAGAGGGTCATGATCTTGAATTTATTTAGAAGAAAATTCACCTTCTGAGAAGACAGTCTTATCTCGTGTAATGTTTTCATGCATACACTCAAATAGGGAAGTTATATTAGTTTGCATAAGAGGTGGAACAATCATGCTTCTTAAGGATTTTTGTAATACTTTATGATATGTAGATTAAGTTTGGATTATCTCCCAAAGGGATATCTTGGAAGGAGTACCAAGGAGTTTTTCAACTAAATCAGAGTCCTTTGCAAGTTTTTGAGGAAGACAAGGTGCAAAAGGAAGCACTAGTTGAGAATATGGAATAGGAGAAACAAAATAATTGTTTGGTTTTTGTATTATTTATTGTGTTATATCTGTGAGAAACTACATGATAATCATATTTCTTAGCATCTTTTACCACGATGACTATTTTATTTGAGGTGGACGGGTATTTTGATGAATATGGAAAACAACCTTAGGATTTTCACTACCCTAAACTTGAACAACATTGAATTCACTAGGTTCTTCAATTGTTTCATTTGTATGAGGGAGAGCATAAATGATGATATCCTCTTTCTCCAAAGAATCTTCATAAGTAGGACATACTTTAGGAGGGGGAAAAACATAACTCATTAATGCTTCATCTCTAGAGGGAAGATTATTGAAATGAATAGAAGGTAAAGTTTCATTAAGGGAATAAACAATCATATCAATTTACTCTACCATAATATCATTTTATTTCACCAAGGTGCCAACATAGGGGAGATACATATCAAGAGAATAATCAACATTATCTTCTAATGGTTCATCCCATTGAGATAAGTATTATTTTCTTGCCTCAATATGTCCTCATGAGAAGGAGGGTCTTTAGGAGAGCACAATGAAACTAGTCTATAGAAAATATTCATTATGAGAAAACTAAATTGAAAATGACATGTACAAAATGTATGATATTATATGTAATTTTTATATCTTTTTCCAATGCAAATGCATAAATAAGAAATGAAACAACATAAGTGAAATGATTTCTAACTAGGAGCATAAAAATGTAACAAAAATGCACGAAATGAATATTTTTTATTTTTATTATTTTGAAACATGAAATTTTCAAGAATAGACTAGGTCTCTAAATGCATGAAATAAGAGACAAAAATATGCAATTTTTATGTCCTCTTTGCAAATGAATTCATAAACTGAAATAATGTAATGCATACAAATTAAATCTAAACACCAACTCATAAGTGAAAATGTTATGAGTTGGTTCACCAAAATGTATAATAAGAAATTGGGATCAATGGGGTGAACATTATTTCCTATCACACATTAGGAATGAGGATGAACTAATAGGATTGAATAGGATCAAACAATTAATGATAATCTCTAATAATTCACTAATATGAAAGGTTGATTGTGGGAATGTGATTGAATGATGCAAGATAGAGGACAAAATAGACAAAAATGACAAGTTGTAGAATATATAGTCTGATGGAAAATTGATAGCTCAGTATAGATGCTAAAAAATAAAGTTAGATGCCACAAAGGACTTATGATTTAGATTATTTTGGAGGGAAGAGGTCACCTAGGATGAATTTCTCCTTGCACATTTTGAAAATTTGAATTGCAGACTATTCGTGAGGTCTTGAACTTCTCAGATCCAATCCCGTGCAAGCATCACCTTTTCTTATACATAGAAAAAAGGAAATTATTATGCATATTAGGGTTTTAATTATTCAAACCTTGACTGAGGAATACAACTTTGAAATTGAATGAAATATGCTTGAAAGGAAAGTATGCTGAATTAAAATGGACGCTATATCTTAACCATAAATTACCTTATACTTTCATGGCATAATGCTTCTTTAGATGTAATAACAAGTGTTAATGTAGTAATGCTCTTAGTAAAGTTACAAAAAATGGAAAGAACAAAGATCCCAACTCAAATTTGTTGGAAAATATTATGCCTACAAAAATTAGGTATGTTCTTATGGGAAACACTACAAAACAAAATATTGACCACAAAAAAGGTTTAAAAAGATAGGTTTTGGAGGTCCATCGAGATGTCCTTTATGTGAATCAAAATAAGAAATAATAGATCATTTATTTGTAAAATTCCCTTTTACTCAAGATTCTTGGACCTGGTTATGTAATAAACTGGGTTAGAAAAGAACCTTACCCTATGATCTTATGATTATAATTAAGGGATGACCAAACATATGTAAATTCAGTTTAGATGGAATATTATAGATAATATCACCATAAATAATGATCTCGGTAATATGGAAAGAAAGGAACAAAAGAATCTTCCAAGGGAATAAAATGGAGTCGAGCTATCTAATTAATAAAATAGAGGCATCAATAGTATACATAACAAATAGAAGAATCACAAATTTAAAAAAAAGGATAATACATGTTAGAATAACTGAGGGGGGGTGAATCAGTGGCCTAAAAAATATTCCAATCAATCAACCCAAAAAATTAGTACCACAATATTAAGCCTCTAGTTATCTTCAGTCCTATAAGATATATGCCTTCAAATAAATTTATCAAATAAATACTGCTCGGAGTTCACTGTTTATACCTTATTCTTATGTTTACCGAATAGAAGTCTTTCATTTACCGAAAATAGTAAATTTCTTAGTGTACACAGATCAATCCAGATTAGTTATGTGTAATTTAAAACACTAAAGAAATGACTCATAAACACATTGACACATGGATTTTTAACTTGGAAACCCTATTAAGGGAAAAACCACTTGGGACCTGTAACCCAAAATTTTCACTCTTCTGAAGTGAGTTCGGTGAAGATCCAACCCTGTTAAAGGTTACAAACACACTGTTAGGTGTGACCTTGTTAGAGGATTTAAATAGAATAGTTTTTCACTTGATATCAGGCATCTCTATGCTACCTTCTATGACCAAACCCATTGGAGTTTGTCAAATTGTACCTGGCATCTCATGCTATCTTCATGATCAAATTTTTTTATACTCCTTGGGATATATCTCAATACAGAAAGTATTGTTAAGTCCTCCTTGGTTAAGAGACTTTCTGAATCAATGGTTAAACTAAAATAGTAAATGATCTATTCATACATACAACTTATACTTGAATATTTTCAGATCTAGTGTAATCTCATTAAACCATTTTGATCAATATATCTTTTCAATAACTTTTCTCCACTTCTTTATGCTCAGTGATGTTGTTCTTCTCTTTTGCTCGGTGTCCACATAAATCTTTAGCTCTTTCCTTAGCTTGATTGATCAGGACTGTATGAAGTTGTTCTTCATCAGTTTCTCTTCAGCATCCTCTTTCTCATTCACTCCCCTTAATTCATAATGAATTAAGTTGTCTCTTTATAGACATGATATCACCATTTCTCACTTCTTGATTTTCTTATTCTTGGTGTGATCCACAATCTTAGCCAATCTTGATTTAAATCTTAACTCTTTTTTTTATCTCATAGAAATCTTCTTGCCAACTGGATAAAATAGCTTTAAATATTTTACTTATCTCTGTCTTTAACTTGTCAATTAAAACAATGTTAACAACTAGTTAAGTCTATCTTTAGCTCTGTCAGCTAAGTATTTTGTCATTTCTAAACTCTAGTTAACTTCAGTGTTTTAACTCTTTGATATCTTTGGTCAACACTTCAGTTATCCTCAGGCTTCTCCATCGGTGTTGTCTGTCCATCGGGGCTATCTTTCCTTCGGGCTTATTTGTCCGTTGATTAACACTGTAATTCTGGCTGTCGATAATGCTTGTGATTCTGCTTGTAGATAATGCTTGAGGAAGTCATCTAATTCAGATTTTTTAGGTTGATCAACATATTCAACCTCTTCCTCTACTTGATTAATCATGTCTGGCACCCCTAGACCTCCAAGATGTACCAAGGCAAAGGGATTTCCTTGTTTAGAAACTGTCGAATCATCTTCTTGGATTGTGAATGGGTTATAACCATACAATTTCACCTCTAGAGAGAAGAAGAAAAATATGTCTAAGGATGGACAAGAATGAAGAAATGTGAACTTAGGAGCACAAATTGGGGCCTTGTTTTGATTACAAGGGTAGGACCTCAAAATCTTGTTGTTCGATTTGATGAAGAATTTATGATCAATTGGAGAGGGAAGGGCCTCAAATTATGGTTTGATTTGAAGGTTTTGGATAAAATTCTAGAAAGATAAATCTTTTAAAAGAGAAATGGTGAAACCATTGTTATAATTGTAGATAGACTAACAATTAAAAGCAAACAGAGGGATGTGATTGATTGGATTTTATCACTCAAGAGAGACTTGTGTTCTTAAGTGATAAGATCTGATTTTGATTAAGGATGAGGATCTCAAAGACACCTTGATAAAAAATTCCACCTATGAATCAGGATGAAGGTATGAGAGACAATATTGGATGAGTCTTGATGATATTGAATACGGAAAGATCAAGACAAAAGATTGATTTATGTCTAAAGTAGGGAATGATGAGGTTGTGGAAGATTATAAGAATCGAGGATTGATGAAATGAGGAAGTTTCAATCATATGCCTCAAAGTTGATGAAAGCTTGATTGTCACCCAAGTGCAAAAGTAATGTGAGAGATTTTTGTTCTTATCAACTTTATCCTAATCTTGGATTTCCTTTTGGGCAAATTCTATCATGTGTTGATATTTATTAGCTTTTCTATCAGTGGTTTGATTTTATCTATAGGCCAAAGGTGGTGGGAGTTTAGCTCTTGTATGATTGGAAGGATTGGTCATATCCTATATAAGTGATGATTTGGTTAATCAATGTGTTCAAGGGAAAGAACTAATTTTCACACTCAAACAATGCATTGACTACACTAAATGTACCTTCATTCAAATAGGGAACAAACACAAGTCTAAAAAAAATCCAACAAGAGACAAATAAACCTTGAAGGATACAAGAAATTATGACAAGTCTAACTGATAGGGAATTGTAATAGCATGATGTGTATGTTCAAATAACCTCTTCAAGCCACCAATGTTTTCATGGATCTAACAAAATTGAAGATAGTAAAGAAATATATACCTATGGAATTGTCTTAGTTATCAAAACCTTTTCCCCATAGCTTGATATCTCTTCAGCTCATACAACCTTGTCACTCCCGAAAGGGAATCTATGCTTTTTCCTTTTCTGAGAGATAAATAAAATATTGTTCAAAGGAGACTACACAATGAGACCTCCAATTCTATTTTATCTTCCTCCAAATGCTCAAGGGGATACTTATGGTGAGTATCTTCAGGAGATATTATTCCCCCTCCTCACACAAAGATGCCACTTTTGGAGGTGAAATGGGTAGCTTCTATCCTAAGGTGTCTAGTAAGGGCTTTCATTCATAGATATCCCTCATAATCTTGTAAAAAGGATTTAGGCCTATAGCCCTACAAGTACTAGATATAACATAGTCTTGCATGCAGGATTGAGGCCTTGCATCCCTAGAAAATTCCAACAATAAAAATAACTATGTCCTCTAAGACATTAATATCAAAGAGGGTTGGAAGGGCTGGGTTTTTCCTTGTTCCCACTTGGGTCATTCCCGCAAGATTATTCTCTCAATGATAGGCCCTCTAAAGGTAAAACAAAAAAGAAAAGTAGATGAATAATGGAGGTATAGATTTCTTATTTTCCTCAAGGGAAAAGGGCATACTCTCCTAGTCCATAGCTCTTCCCAAACACATCAAGCACATGTTCATTTACTCAAGATCCTTTGCTAGATGATAAATCAAGTAGGTGTAGATTTATGATTACCTCTAAAGAGGTAAGAAAATACTCGCTGACTACTCAACAAACCACAAGAAATGAACCTTCAATTAATTTAAATAGATGCCTAGGAAAAAAAAACTAATGAAGACACAATGTTTGATTGAATTTCCAAGGCAACCTGCAAAAAAACAGAATGAGTAGTTTCAATGTTCATGTCTTCTACAAGCATCTTACAAGACAAGTGGATTAGTAGTTTCACAAAGATTTTTTGAAATAGTGGCCTTTGATAAGAAAAATATTCTTCATATCAATTCACAATCACTAGTTAGGCTGCCAAATAGATCAACCAAAAAGCCAACAAGGCAAGATTAGTAATTAGAAACTAAAAATCAAGTCAATAAAGATCTAAAATTTATCTTTGTTCTTGACACGAAAAAACATAGAAAACATATTTCACCATATGGTCATATGACATTTCTCAACAAGTGAAATTATTAAACCCTAAAGACATTATGTCGTACAATAATTCTCACTACATGAAATGATAAAACTCAACAAACCAAAATATCATACAAACATTCACGTAGTAGAAAATGATGAAGCCAGTTTCACCATAATATCGTACACAAATTCACATAGTACAAAATGATGAACTAGTTTCACCATAATATCGTACAATAATATTCACCATTTCATACGATTTTCTACAGAGCTTCAGAAATTTTGGAAAAGAAAAAAAAATGAGTTTTAGGTCCCACCGGGTGTGCCAAAATGTATGCGGTAAAAAATCCTGATAGTATGTTGCAAGCTAAAACATGCAAAGTTAGGCAAAACATAGATTTAACCTACACTAAACATATTAAAACTAAGCTCACAAAAAACTACAATTTCCACCACAACCTCCGATGAGCTAAAATTGATGACATGTAATTGATTGAATGTTTGAAGATGTTAAGTTGATCACGGAAATGCAGAAAGATAATGCAAGACATTAAATTAGTTAATGGATTGTATTGTCATTGATGTCAACTTGATATAATCTAATTGGTTATAATCAAAGTGTCAAAGACTTCAGAGAATCAGAGAGAGAAATATTATGCTTTCAGTAATGCATATAATACAAGCATTCACTAAGTGAATTCAAACACCGATGACTAGTGGAACCCGATGGACAGAGATAACCAAAAGTTAAGTCACAGTGATGCCTGAGAAAAGAAACCAACGAGAATTATCAAAGAGAAGAATCACAAGCATTACCAATGGCCATAATTACAGTGTTAACCAATGAGCATAACTTTGCAATGAAGCCTGAAGGACAAACAACACCGATGGAGAAGCCTGGGAGAACTGAAGTGTTGACCGAAGCTATCAAAGAGTTAAAACACCGAAGTTAACTGAAGTTCAGAAATGACAAAATACTTAGCTGGAAGAGCTAAAAATAGACTTAACTAGTTGTTATCATTGTTTTCATCGACTAGGTAAAACCAGAGATAAGTACAAGATTTAAACCTATTTTTTCAAGATTAAAAGAAGATTTCTATGAGATAAAACAAGAGTTATTCTTTAAATCAAGATTGGATAAGATTGTAGATCACGCCAAGCACAAGAAAATCAAGAAGAGAGAAATGGTGATATCATGTCTATAAAGAGACAACTTAATTCATTATGAATTAAGGGGAGTGAATGAAAAAGATGATGCTGAAGAGAAACTGATGAAGAACAACTTCATACAGTCCTGATCAATCAAGCTGAGGAAAGAGATAAATATTTCTACGGACATTGACCAATAGAGCACAACATCACTGAGCCAAACAAAAGTGGAGCAAAGGTATTGAAAATATATATTGATTAGAATGGTTTAAATGAGCTTACAATAGATCTAAAAATCTACAAATATAAGTTGTATATGTGAACATATCATTTACTGTTTTAGTTTAACCATTGATTTAGAAAGTCTCTTAACCAAGAAGGATTTAAAGATCCATTCTATATTGAGATAAATCCCAAGGAGTATCAAAAATTTTGATCATGTAGATAGCATGAGATGTTAGATACCATTTGAAAAACTACACCAGGTTTGGTCATAAAAGGTAGCATAGAGATGCCTGATATCAAGTGAAAAACTAATCTTTTAAATCCTCTAACAAGGTCACACCTACCAGTGTGTTTATAACCTTTAACAGGGTTGTCTCTTCACCAAACTCACTTCAGAAGAGTGAAAATTTTGGGTTACCGGTCCCAAGTGGTTTTTCTCTTAACAGGGTTTCCACGTTAAAAATCCATGTGTCAATGTGTTTATGAGTAATTAATTTAGTGTTTTGCATTACACATAACTAATCTGGATTGATCGGTACACACTAAGAAATTTATTATTTTTTGGTAAATGAAAGACTGCTATTCAGTAAACATAAAGAATAAGGTTTAAAAGAGAACCCCGAGCAGTAGTTATTTGATAAGTATATTTTAAGGCATACATCTTGTAGGACTGAAGATAAATAGAGGCTTAATATTGTGGTACTAAGTTTTTGGGTTGATTAATTGGAATATTTTTGAGGCCACTGATTCACCCCCCTTCTCATTTATTTTTAACAATTGGTATTAGAGCTTGTGTGCTTAGAAAGGGAGTTTAACAGCTCAAGCAAAAGATCACAAGATGAAAAAATGATATGTTCCCAAGTTGAATAAAGACAACTTTGCATCATGGAAAAGTAGAATATGACTCCACCTATCAGGTATTGGTAATGATGTTACTCAAAACCTTGATACTGAATATGTGTTTCCTAAAGGACCTCATACTCTTGACCAATTAAGAGAAAAGCATGAGCATAATTGCATGATGATAGAAATTGCTTCCTCACTCTCTGATGTTGAGTTTGAAGATGTCAAAACCTGCACCTCTGCAAAGCAAATGTGGGATAAGTTGAAGCTGGTACATGGAGGAGATGCTAATGTACTAAGAGCCAAGGTAGAAATCCTAAGAGGGAGGTTTGATGACCTAAGGATGAAAGAAGGAGAAATTATCACTTAGTATAGTTGTAGAATCAAAGAGGTAGTCAATTCTATTCGAGGAGATGGAGGTGTACTTGAAGATGAGATAGTGGTAAGTAAAATCTTAAGAACCTTACTGCCTATATATGCTATTAGAATTATGCTATTCAAGAAATGAGAGCAATTGCAAACAATATAGTTACTCTAGATAGTCTGATTAGTAGATTGATTTCATTTGAGATGAATAACTTTGATAATAGTGTATTACCATCTATAGAATCTTCATTCAAATCTTCTTTGAAAATAAGTAAGTCAAGTCATAGACACGCTATTAGAAATGATAGTGAAAGTGATAATGAGGATCAAGGAATTGATGAGATTGAAGCACTAATGGCAAGAAGACTGCAGAGAGGCAAAGGTAAATTACCACTTGTATGTTTTAATTGTAAAGAGGTTGGACACTTTGATGCAAGATGTCCTAACAAAAGAAAAGATAATAGAAGTAATGACAGAACATATGAAAATAAGTTTGACTGAGATGATAACATAGATTACCGAAGCAACCAAAAAACTAAAAGAAGAGATACCCGAGACTACAAGGACAAAGGAAAGAAAGATTGTTACCTAGCTGAGAATAGAGCTGATGATACTGACACTGACTTTGTAGAAGACATTGAGATGGTATTTGTAGCCATGAAGGATGATTCAGACATAGAATAAGAAAGGTATGTAAAAACTGCATTTATATCTAAGGTTAGTAAGAATGATGTCTGGATTCTAGATAGTGGTTGTACTCACCACATGACCGGTGATAAGAATTTTTTTGAAAGTTTTTAATACTATAATGGTGGTTCAGTAAGAATGGGTAATGACACACCTTGTCTAGTTGAAGGTAAATGAACCATAATGTTGAATAACCTGATCAAATATGAAAATGATTACTGGGTAAAAGGACTGAATTATAATCTGTTAAGTGTTTCACATCTGAACAATATAGGTCACCGACTAGAATTTGAGAATAAGAAGGCAAAGATCTTTAATGAATTAGGAAGGTTGATTAGAACTAGTGAGCAGACAAAAGGTAACCTTTTCTATCTTGATGACACTAACACCACTTGTTTAATGGCTAGAAATGAAGACATATGGTTGTGGCACTAAAGATTGTGTCATGTGAATTTTAACAACATGATAAAGATAAGAAATAAAAGGAATGTCAGAGTCTTACCGAGCATGTCAGAGCCCAAGCATATCATGTGCAAGAACTTTCAAAAAGGTAAGATGACAAAGTCTAGATTCAAGAGTAAAGCCCATACATCTAATGCAATTCTAGAATTAGTCCATAATGATCTATGTCGACCCATGAGGACAAAGAGTTACTATGGATATAGGTATTTCATTCTCTTTGTTGATGATTATTCTAGAATGATGACAATTATGTTCTTAAAAGATAAATTAGAAGAATTCAAGATGTTTAAATGGTATAAGGCTATGGTAGAAAAACAAAGTGATAATAAATTGAAATACTTAAGGTTAGATAGAGGAGGGGAATTTATTTTAGATGAATTCACTAATTTCTGTAATGAGCATGGAATTAAAAGATAGGTTTTTGCACCGAGAACACCACAGCAAAATGAAATTGCTGAGAGAAGAAACATATCAATTGTTGACTGTGCAAGAACATTGATGATTGAGAAAAGCATCACTCAAACTTTCTAAAGGGAAGTTGTCAGTATTTCTGTCTCCACATTAAATATAGTACAATTTAAAAAGGATACAAAGAAGACACCCTATGAGCTTTGGTATGGTTACACACCCAATGTAAGTTACTTCAGAATCTTTGGTAGTCAATGTTATATTTTGAAGGATGATAGAAATGGAAAGCTTGACTCCAAAAGTGATGAAGGTATCTTTCTAGGGTATTCCACCCAAAGAAAGGCTTATAAGTGTCTTAACAAGTCATCTAACAAGATCATAAAAAGTGAAAATGTAAAGATAGATGAATTTGTAGAATAGAATGATAAGGAAAGCAGAAGAGAACCAGATGAATACAATAGGTTTGTTTATACTCAAGAACCTGGCACTCTACCCGAGCAACAATATATCACTCCCGAGCAATAGAACATTGCACCCAAGCATCAGGCTGCAATTATAAAAAATTAGGATAATACTCAAGATGATGTATCAAGCAATGGAGATCAGAACGAAGGTCAAGAAGATGATCAGAATGATGGACAAAGAGCTAAACAAAAACTTTCCAAGTATGTCAGAAGACATCATCCATAGAATCAAATCATAGGAGACAAGAAGGTCGAAATGAGAATAAGAAGTAAGTCACTAAACACTAGATGTTTACTTTGTGCTTTTGAGCCTAAATCTATTAATATTGCACTTGAGAATGAAGACTGGGTCAGTGCTATGAATGAAGAAATAGAACAGATTAATAATAATAGTACATGGACACTAGTACCGAGACCTAATGAAAAGAATGTCATTGGTACCAAATGGATATTTAGAAACAAGCTGAATGAGAATGGAGAGGTCACAAGAAACAAATCATGGTTAGTATGCAAGGGGTATGTACAAGAAGAAGGTATTGATTATGGAGAAACCTTTGCACCCATTGCTAGAATAGAAGGAGTTAGAATCTTACTTTCTTATGCTACATTCAAAGTATTCAAGGTATACCAGATGGATGTTAAATCTCCATTCCTAAATGGAATACTAGAAGAAGAGGTATACATTGAACAACTAGAAGGGTTTGTTGATCCAAACAAGAGGAACATGGTATGTAGACTACATAAATCCTTGTATGGATTGAAAAAAGAACCTAGAGCCTTGTATGAAATACTCCACTCCTATCTCATTAGCATTGAATTTGTAAGAACAAGTGAAAATAACAATCTGTACTTAAAAGAAGATACCAATGGTAATATTCTGATTTCTAAAATATTTGTTGATGATATCATTTTTGGGGGAAATGAAATGTTATACAAATCTTTTGCTAATGAAATGAGAAAAGAATTTGAAATGTCTATGCTTGGGGAGATCAAATTATTTCTTGGTCTACAGATTCTTCAACAAAATGCAGGCATATATATCACTCAGTCCAAATACATCAAGGAAGTGTTGAAGATATTCAAAATGGAAGATTCCAAACTAGTAGGAAAACCTATGGCTACCAGATGTAAGGTGACAAAAGAAGACAAAGAAAATGAGGTAAATCAAACCTTGTATAGATCAATGATTGGATAACTAATGTATGTTGTTCATACAAGACCAGATATAGCACATGCAGTTGGAATAGTTGCAAAATTCTCTGCTAATCCCAAAGAATCACATATGACCGTTGCAAAGAGAATTCTGAGATATCTGAAGAATGCCGGGGACTATGGCTTATGGTATAAAAGAGAAGGAAAATTTGAGCTACAATTCTATACAAATGTTGATTAGGCTGGAAACATTGATGACCGAAAGAGCACAACTGGAGGAGCATTCTTCATGGGTGACAGACTTGTCACATCGATCAACAAGAAGCAAGGATGCATCTCTTAGTCTCCTGTAGAAGCAGAATATGTGGCTATTTCTGCAAATTGCTTTAATATTGCATGGATGAAACAGTTGCTAGAAGGTATGAATATGAAGATCCTTGAACCAGTGATTATCTATTGTAATAATACCAGTGCAATTAACATTTCTAAGAATCCAGTCATGCATGCTAAGACTAAGCATATTTCTATAAAGTATCACTATCTAAGAGAAAAAGTGCAACCAAAAGAGGTGATACTAGAATATGTTCAATCAAAGGAACAATTAGTTGATATATTCACCAAGCCATTACAAAAAGATACATTTGAGTACTTAAGACAAAGACTAGGGGTACAACCCTTGTCTATCAGTTAGTAAGCTGACTAGGAGGCTGCATCAGTCTACACACAATCAGAAGATCATTCATGTTGATTCAAGCACTAAGATGAATAGCAAAAGATACATTTGTACACAATAAGGTACAAATCTTCACCGAACACCAGAGATAATGTATTGCTGATGGATAGTGAAATTAAAGGAATATATTATATAAAAGGGATGGAATATGATATAGAAGAATTATTTGGCATTGTTGTCAAAGGGAGAGATTATCTCATTATCAGGAATTATAAGGGAGAGAGATTCTCATTATTATAAGGGAGAGATGATCTCATTATCAGGAAAAGATTATATCATTATCCATGAAGAGAAGTTCCTAAAGGAAAATTTAATCTTTATCCACAGGGAGAGAGTACATATGAAATATCCATCTAAGGGAGAGAAGTAACAAAGGGAGAGAGTACATACAAAGGGAGAGATTGCTGTCAAAGGAAAAAGAGATTATCAAGAATAGGAACAGTCAAGGAAGAGAACATATCAGAAACAAAGACAAAAGCTGCTACATCTATCTAGTGAAGGGATTAAATATTGAAGAACTCACTCTGCAAGAAATAAATCTAAGCTATTTGAGCTTACCGAGAGCCAGAAATTTGTAACAGTTACAATTGGAAAGATTGATGAACAGTTATATTTCATATTGTATTAGTAATAATATGGTATGATAATGTAGTGTGTTTCCATCAATGCCAAAGGGAGAGATTGATGACATGTAACTGATTGAATGTTTGAAGATGTTAAGTTGATTACCAAAATGCAGAAAGATAATGCAAGACATTAAATTAGTTAATCGATTGTATTATCATTGATGTCAACTTGATATAATCTAATCGGTTATAATCAAAGTGTCAAAGAATTTAGAGAATCAGAGAGAGAAATATTATGCTTTTAGTAATTCATAAAAGACAAGCATTCACTAAGTGACTTCAAACACCAACGGCTAGTGGAACCCGATGGACAGAGATAACCAAAAGTTAAGTCACAGTGATGCTCGAGAAAAGAAACTGATGAGCATTACCAAAGAGAAGAATCATAAGCATTACTGATGGCCATAATTACAGTGTTAACCGATGAGTAGAAATTTTTAGTGAAGCCCGAAGGACAGAAAAAATAGATGGAGAAGCTCGAGGAGAACATAAGTGCTGACCAAAGCTATCAAAGAGTTAAAACACCGATGTTAACTGAAGTTCAGAAATGAAAAAATACTTAGCTAGCAGAGCTAAAAATATACTTAATTGGTTGTTATCATTGTTTTCATCGACAAGATAAATCCAGAGATAAGTAAATGATTTAAAGATATTTTATCTAGTTGGCAAGAATATTTCTACGAGATAAAACATTAGTTATGCTTTAAATCAAGATTGGCTAAGATTGCGAATCACGCCAAGAATAAGAAAATCAAGAAGAGAGAAACAGTGATATCATGTCTATAAAGTGAAAATTTAATTCATTATGAATTAAGGGGAGTGAATGAAAAAGAGGATGATGAAGAGAAACTGATGAAGAAAAACTTCATACAGTCCTGATCAATCAAGCTGAGGAAAGAGCTAAAGATTTCTACGAACACCAAGCAACAGAGCACAACATCACCGAGCATAAAAAAAGTGGAGAAAAGGTATTGAAAAGATATATTGATCAGAATGGTTTAAATGAGCTTACAATAGAGCTAAAAATATGCAAGTATAAGTGGTATATGTGAATAGATCATTTATTGTTTCAGTTTAACCATTGATTTAGAAAGTCTCTTGACTGAGCATGATTTAAAGATCCTTTCTATATTGAGATAAATCCCAAGGAGTATCAAAAATTTTGATCATGAAGATAGCATAAGATGCTAGATACCATTTGACAAACTACACTGGGTTTGGTCATAAAAGGTAGCATAGAGATGCCCAATATCAAGTGACAAACTAATATTTTAAATCATCTAACAAGGTCACACCTAATATTGTGTTTGTAACCTTTAAGAGGGTTGGCTCTTCACCAAGCTCATTTTAGAAGATTGAAAATTTTGGGTTACCGGTCCCAAGTGTTTTTTCCCTTAACAGGGTTTGCATGTTAAAAATCCATGTGTCAATGTGTTTATGAGTCATTACATTAGTGTTTTGCATTATACATAACTAATCTGGATTGATCGATATACACTAAACAATTTACTATTTTTTTGGTAATTGAAAGACTGCTATTTGGTAAACATAAAGAATAAGGTTTAAAAGATAACTCTGAGCAATAGTTATTTGATAAGTATAATTGAAGGCATACATCTTGTAGGACTGAAGATAATTAGAGGCTTAATATTATGGTACTAAGTTTTTGGGTTGATTAATTAGAATATTTTTGAGGCCATTGATTCACCCCCCCCCCCCCNAATATTTTTGAGGCCATTGATTCCCCCCCCCCCCCCTCTTAATTATTTCTAACAAAAATAAGGGCACCCAATCAACCTTTTTTTTATTTTCTCTTAGAGATTTTGTGGGTGTTCTCCCAACATAATGCAATAGTCCCACTATGAATCTTGCATGAAAAAGAATAAGAAAATATTAAGATGCAAGATATGATGAGTGAAGTGTTTATGAAAAAGTATGAAGAACTTACCCCAACCTTCACCAAATGAGAATTCAAAGATGATTTAGAAGATGCAGAATGCAAAGATTAAAGCTAGAATGATGAAAGATGCAAGATTAAACTAGGATGAAAGGATGAAAGATTAATCTAAGGAGGGAAATGAAATAGTAGGCTAAGAATTCTATGAGAGATTGGAATAAAAAATAGATTCATTCCATTACCTAAACATGTAATATCTAGATTATCTAATGCAAATTCTCAAAGAAACTAAACTAGAATGAAAACTAAGTGCTCAAATGCTCAAGTGCTCTAGAATAAAATGGATTACAATAGTTTTAGAAATAATAGTAATTAGTCTCAAATGAGGAGTCGGGACTCCTTTTTATATATTTTTGAAAGGGTTAGGTAGGGTTTTGGTTTGGGTGAAGGAGATTAAGAGGCAAAAGGGATGAGTGGCTAGGATTAAGAGGTGGAAGAGAGTTGTTGAATTTTCAAGTGGGAGAGATCAAATGAAGATGTGAATGACAAGTAGAATGTGGAGGAAGGTTTATTAGTTGATCCATGTGATTGCACATGATTGGATAAAATGAAAAGAATAGAATTAATGAATTTAGAAAATAAACAAGAGTGTTTATTTAATAAATAGAAGAAATAGGCTTAATTAGTAACATGGTTGAATGATTTGATGGAAGGAGAGCAAGGAATTAATGAAAAGATAGAACAATGACAACCATAACTCCAAGATTTGAGGGTAATAAGAAAGAAATGCTTTCAAATCTTGGTGAAATTATAGGAGGGTGAAAAGTTAAATAATTTTGATGAGTGGGTCACTGCCATTAGTGTCACCATTAAAGGCTATCAGAAAAGCCTAGAAAAGGTTAAAAATAAGAGAAAGGATGCTATGTTGTGGGTGGAAGAGATAGAGAAATTATTTGATGGAATGGACTTGTATTTGTATGAAGATGATGATAAACAAAATTTATATTCCATGAAAAAAAATTCCAATAGTTTTTCCGAATTATAGCTGGGGTAAACACACATGAAGATTTGCAACAATTGTTTTACTTCAAAGAGGACATGAAATACATAATGGAACACATAGAGGAGATCAAAGATTTCAGTTCAAATCTCACCTCATTCCAAGAAAGGTAGAAAATACATTTGGAATCTATAGAGTATCCCAATTTTGATGAAGTCTGAGAAATCATAGAGAGACTTCGCAGAGCTCACCCAAACATTCTTCCAAAAAACTAAGTGTCATAGTGATACTTAGTAATTTTTGTAGACTGAGTGTGCTAGCTAAATGTGGGCCTTTGATTTAGCCATACACTTCAACATGGTCATTGTTCTTCTACTGCATACAGGAATGAATATCGATTCATTCACCTTGCATGTATGGAAGAGTCGACCTGTTGCCTTCTAGAAGGTAGGAGTATGAGCTTGCTCTCAGGTCATTGCAAGCTTAGTGACTACACCGAAGACCTAAATGAAGGATTTAAATCTATGATAATGCAAATAAATGATTAATCTAAATGTGAATGCAGTTTGTTGTTCATTCAAAACTAATTAGGATTCATTTTAGAAGCACCAAATTGAGTGTGAG
>MU225832.1:1968445-1979264 GCA_018584345.1 Thuja plicata | reverse complement strand
TTTGCTTGGATGTCTCCTTCAAACATATCTTCCAAATACTTCCATATGGTATAAGCTCAGTCAACTTTCTTGATCTCAAAAAATTCACTATCTGATAGGGCACTAATAAGGGCTTCTTTGGCAATAGAATTTGCTGTGAATACCTCCTTCTGTCTGTTTGTAGCATCATCCTTTGCAAGGTCTTTAAAGATGGAATATCAACTTCTTGAGTAGAAATCTCAAAGATCTCAAAGCCAACACATTGTAGATGTGTAATCATTTTGTTCTTCCAATCCAGATAGTTCTCTCCATCGAAATTAGGGCTCTCTTTTCTAAAGTATGCCATATGATCTACCTTAAGCTATTAGGCTTTCTCTCCAAGGAACTTGGCTCTGATACCAATTGTTAGAATACTTTAGGGATAACTGAGAGAGGGGGGGTGAATCAGTTATTAGCAACTTTATATTTTTCTTATACTTATTAATCCAGATTGATACAATGTAAATGCTCATTTAGATAACACATTACACAACACACAATTTGATTATGGGAAAACCAAATGGTAATAACCCCAGTGGGAATTAGCACCCACAAAGAACTATATTGTTTATAGTAATCCCTGTTAAAAGATCTTTCAACCTTTTTAGGAGTTGTTCATTACAATGCAATAGTCTAGTGACTTGGTTAAGGGTTTGACCCTGTTAGGAGTCTTTTACAATAACCTTGTTAGGGGTGGTGGAATCACTTTCAAAGGACTCACTATCCAAGTGGTGAAGGCTACAACCTTCTGGTTATTTGATACACACTGTATCAACAAGGTGAACTGCTGTTTGTGACACTGCTTGTCTGATCAGTTCCTTTTGTGCACCAATGCTTTAACCTCTTGTAAAGAACTACAACAATCTTCTCTATGTTTTGAAAGCTTCTACTTCAATATCTACATTATCAACATATGATAAATATAGCTCTGCTGCTTTAACACTCTGCTCTGCTTTTCTTATCTCTTGCTTTTGTAACTCTTCTTATCACAAATGACCTTCTATAAGTACATACACCAAGTATGAGATCATGGGACCTATTAGAAAAATCTTCATAACACCCTTGTCGGCTCTACTAAGTGCGCAAGCATAATTAAAACCATGCAAGTATAAACTGAATAGACGCGTTGCTTCACTAAGTCGGCTTCACCAATTTAACCATAACTTTGCAATATTCTTGAAACACATTTGGCACCTTTAGATTAATATCAACAACTCATAACTCATCATGAATATACACACGCATATCCTAAAGATAGGTGCAACTCAATAAACACGTTACATACATCGGCCTTAAACCATTATTCCTCTAGTACTATAACCATCAATAATAGAATTACATATCTTTACTGAAACATCATATCTGAGTCTGTGTGTATGAACATAGCATAATAAACATGTCAACAACATGTATCTATCCACACAATTCTTCATGTCATCATATAGATAAGTACATACAGAAGTACTGTTGTGTATTATATGTTTTCATCAATGACAAACATACAATCAATCAACTGTTCATAATCAAATCTCCAACAATGAGTTCCTAGTGGAAGAATTGTTAAAACCTACCTATGATGATCCTAAATCCCAGATTGTATGACTACTCATAGGTCATGAATAAACTGGGTATGGTCTTATTTACATGTACCTAAAATAAAATATCCCACGCTTAAACAAATACTATAACCAAAATAGAAATTTTATATGCCAAACATCCTAATATACGTTACTATTTGATACATTGTATTGAAGATATCTTGACAGGACCTTACTTACATGTTTAGAGAGTGCAGAATCTAAAACTGATTTACAAGAGATTCATTAGGGTATTTTTTATTTTAATTCTAGTGGTTTGACCTTGGAAAATAAACTTATTAGAATGGGGTATTATTTTACATCTACGAAGAAGGATTCTTTTTCAGTTTGTAAAGAATTGTCAAAAGTGTCAATTTCATGAAAATCTTATACAAGTGTTAGCACAAGAGTTACATCCATTAACTACACCATGACCCTTTTATCAATGGGATTTTGACTTTATAGGAATGATATTGATGACATGTAACTTATTAAATGTTTGATAATGTTAAGTTGAAGATAATGCATGGCATTAAATCAGTTAATGGTTTGTATTGTCATTGATGTCAACTTGATATCATCTATACGGTCATGTACATAATGCCAAAGAATTTAGAGAATCAATGGAACAGAGATTATGCTTTCAAAAATGCATAAAAGTCAAGTATTTACTAAGTGACAGACAACACCGATGAAGTGTACACCATCGATAAAGGCAAAGAAAAAGTCACAATGATACCTGACAAGCAGAAGACAGTATTGCTCGACGAAGCAAAATCATAGTGATACCTGACAAGCTGAAAATAGAGTTGCCCGATGAGTAAAATCCAATGATTCCCAATGGATGGAGATCTTGAAGATGACTAGAGTCACACCGACAAAACTTACAGTTGTCATTGACGACTAACTGCAGAGTTGACCGACAGAACAGAGAGTTCAGAAAATGACAAAATATCTAGCTAACAGAGCTTAAGGATAGAATTAACTGGTTGTTTTATTTCTTTTATTCAACTAGAGTTAAGTAATTGATTTAAAGAAGATTTGTACAGTTGGCAAGAAGATAACTATGAGATAAATCAGGAGTTAAAGATGTAAATCAAATTGGTTGGATTGTTTTTCAAGCCAAGAATCAAGAAACAGTGAATATCATGTCTATATAAGAGACAATCATAATTCATTTTTGCAATCACATACACCACGGGAAGGGGAGGGAATAGAAAGAGGATGCTGAAGAGAAACTAATGAAGAAGAAATTCATACAGTCCTGATCAATCAAGCTGAAGGAGAGCTAAAGAATTCTGCAGACACCGACGAACAGTGAAGCACAACATCACAAAGAAGAAAGTGTGGAGCACCAAGAATTGAATTGATACATTGATCAGAGAGGTAATGTACTTAAATAGATTTGAAAATCTGCAAATCAAGTTGCATTAGAAACAGGTCATTGTGTTTCAGTTTAACCATTGAAGCATCAAGTCTCTTAATAGAGTAGGACTTAACAGTCTTCTATATATTGAGGTACATCCCAAGGAGTTCCAAAAAGGTTGATTCATGAAAGTAGCATTGAAATTTCATAAAGCCTATTGACAACCTAAGAAGAAGGTTGATTCAAGGATTTGTAACAAGATTTTCCTAAAGCCTATTGACAGTCTAAGAAGGAGGCTGATTCAAGGATGGTAGCAAATAGATGCTCGATACTAAGTGACAACCTCTATGTATAAAATCCTCTAACAAGGTCACACCTAACACTGTGTTTGTAACCTTTAACAGGGTTGGATCCTAACAGGGCTCACTTTAGAAGAGTGAAAATTTGGGGTACCGGTCCCAGTGGTTTTTCCCTTAACAAGGTTTCTATGTTAAAATCCATGTGTTATGTGTGTATGGTTATTACTTTACTATTTTACATTTCACATATGTATTTCTAGATTGATTGGTATACTCTGCATATACTGAGTATCGGTAAATAGTTTTACTACTTATCGGTAATCAAGGAGAATAAGGACAGACAAGGAAAACTGACAGACAGTTAAATCATTATTAGTATTTCATGGCATGCATCTTGTAGGGACTTAATAATCTGAGATGTATTTGATTGGTGGTTATTGATTAAAGGATAAATTTTTGAGGCCACTGATTCACCCCCCCTCTTAGTTATTACTAACATGATATATCATCCCTCCTCAAATAGCCACAAAGATGTAATCCCAGCAAAAAAATATTTTACCAAGTGGGTTGAAGTTGTACCTCTCTCTACTGGAAAGGAAAACAAATATCAATGTTTATCCTGAACCACATAATTTGTAGATATGCCATACCCCATGCCATCATAATAGATAATGATAAATAATTCAAGAAAAAGGATGTAACAAACTTATGTGAAAAATTCCATATAATTCAACATTTCTCTTCTACCTAGTACCCACAAGGAAATGGACAAGAAGAGGCTTCCAATAAAAAAATCCTTAGAATCTTTATAAAGACAATTGATAACTGAGGTAGAGACTATCGTATCCAGTTGAAGCCAACATTGTGGAATTATAGAACCAACATTAGAACACCTATAGGAGCTACACCCTTTTCACTAGTCTATGGAGCAGAAGCAGTTTTACCTTTGGAGGTAGAGATACCATCACTTAAGGTCTCCTTACATGGCATATTGAAAGATGAAGACTATAGTATTTCTAGGTTGCAATAACTAAAATTGCTTGAGGAATATCAACACCAAGCATATTACCACTTTAAGGTCTATCAAAAGAGGATGTCAAGAACCTAAAATAAGAAATTCAAACATCAAGAATTTTAAGTTGGAGATATAGTTCTAAGAGAAAATCCACAGAATCAACAAGATAAGGAGAAGAAAGGAAAGTTTGAAGAAAATTGGTTAGGACCTATTGGAAAGAGAAACTACATTGGATAAATTATATGTTTTCATTGATTGCAACCACACATGTCTCTTATGATCACCTAACAATTTTTGGTTATATCAAAGGAAAGAATGCAAAATTAACTAAGTATGGAAGAAGAAGAACAGTGTACAAGGATCAGTAAAAGGATCGGTATGGATAGATGCAAGTGAGTTATGGAATGAAAAGTTAGAGGATTCTTTTGAAAGGTATATAGTATTCTATTTCAAGATTGTGCTTTATTTTTTTATAATTCTCATAAGTTATGAAGATCTGAGTATTGGGTTGACAGTAAAAAGTGAATAATAATGATTTTTAGATGTTGGATCAATTAGCGATCCTAATCAATCAATGATTCGATCAGTTTAATAATTCTATTTGGTTGAGCCAACATGGTAGAAGGTATTTATGGTATTTTTTGAGGTTAGCATGAAGTTTTTTGTGTGTGTATTTGTGATGCAGGAGCATTCTGGGTGCAAGGGAAATCTTGTATCACCCAAAAATATTTTCAGGTTTCTTTTCAACAAGGGGCTATCTTTGTGCAGAGTTGCTATTTACGGAAATTTATTATTTTTAGTAAGATTTTTGTTTGAGCTCATAATGTTCTATTTTATTCCCTAGATGTTCACTTTGATTATATCAGCCTGCCAGTAAAGTTTCATTGCAAGATCAAGTCTAGTTTTGAAGATATTGAAATTTTTTGGTATTGGTAGTAGGCTACAAAAAATTTGAAATTGGTTTTTAAGGCTTTAGAGGCTCCAAAAGGGGTCAAAACCTTGGTTGGGTGGAGCTTCACAATTTTGGAACTACAGAGCACTTTGTCTCATTTTTGAAATGGGGTTATAATAGCCAATCGGGTCAACGGGCAATGAGTTATGGTCTCCGGAAGTTGCGCTACCTGAAATAGAAGAAAATGAAATTCCTTCAAAATTTCTTTTGAGTTCTAAATTTTTTTTTGGGCCTATTCTAATGTAATAAAAATGAATACTAATATCTTAGGGATGGCTAGCCTCAAACATTAGGGTTAAAATTTCTAGAACCTTCTTGGGCGGTTCAAATTGCCTATATAATGAAGGCACATAGGGTTATCTAGGGCAATTTTTGGGAAATGCATTTAGTGGCTTTGGCTTGCAGAATATTGTAATGAAAATTCCCATGTGGTTGTGCATTTTGTATTTTTTAACATTGTAATTCCATTTCATTGGAGATAATAGAAAGCCTGTTTCTTTTCCTTACAATTTGTTGTTATTCTCGATTCTATTGTGTGTATTTGTGTTAATAAGGGGAGTATCATTCATAAAGTGGTATCAGAGTAGGAGTTCCTGAGTGTGTAGATAGATCACCGACTATGAGGCAGTTTTCACTAGGACTTTGATTGTGGGTTCGAGTGATAGGAGCCAAAAATGCCTCCACGAAGGAACCATGGAGGGAGAGTTGCAGGTGTGACAAAAGAGGGCTTTAGAGCCCTCCAGAGAAAAGTGCAAGCATTACAAGAGGAGCTGTGTAGAGGAATGAATATTGTGGTTAGAGATTAAAGTGAAGAAGAATTTGAAGAAGAAGGACAAGGTGACCAAGAAGTGCCTAGAGATCTTGAGGAGGATAGGTTTTTGAGGGAAATTTCCAAAATTGGAAAGAGATCCAAGATTGAAGTTCCCACATTTTTTAGGAAATTTTAACCCAGAGGAACTGGTCAATTGGAGAAATTATCTAGAAGAATATTTTGAGTACAAAGATGTCTAAGATATAGATAGGGTCAAATTTGTGAAGGCCAAACTGAAGGGTCATTCAAAAATTTGGTGGCAGTACATTCAGTAGGAGAGGAATAGAAGAGGAAAGGAGAAAATCACAAGATGGGACCAAATGGTGGAGAAATTAAAGAGAAAATTCATTCCTATTGATTATGATCTTGATCTATTGAAGAAAATGCAAGGGTTGAAACAAGCTATAAGATTTATGAAAGAGTATATAGAAGAGTTCTACTGAGTCCTCATTAGAATAGGTCATGCAAAAGCTGAGAAGGAAAAATTTGACTGTTATCTTCATCGCTTGAGGCCAAGTATTCAGGATGAGTTGATTCTAGTTAGAATGACTATCATTGAAGAAGCATACCAGTTTTTATTAAGGGTGGAAGAGAAGCTAAACAAGAAGTTTGAAAACAGGCATGGTGGAAGAGGTTGTGGTGGAAGATCTAGCGGACGGTCTTATGGAGGCCGAAATGAAGATAAAAAAAAGAATGATGAGTAAAGTAGAAGTTAGAATCAGAGGGGAAATAATTTCAATCATGCCCGTGATCAAAATAATAGGGATCAAAGAGGAAGAGGAAGAGGGAAAGTACCAGGAAGAGGAGGTTTTCATGGGACATGTTTCGATTGTGGAGAAGAAGGACATGGAGCCTATGAATGTCCATAATATCAAGGAAGGATGAATAGGAGGATTGAAAGCCATGCATGAGTTGCACATAAAAATGAAGAAGCTCAGTTAGAACACTCAAATGATGTTGAGAGAGAAGAAACCCTAGTTTTTAGGAGGACCCTCATAAATGAAGAGAAAGAATTAGATTAAAGGAAGATCCTATTTTGCAACTAGGTGAAAGTGCAAGGATAAGTGTTGTGAAGTGATTATCGATAGTGGAAGAACTGATAATATGGTGTTAGGAGAAATGGTCTCCAAGTTGAATCTGAAAAGAGAAAGACATCCACATCCATACCAAATTTCCTGGGTACAGGGTGACCACAAGGTCGTGGTCAATGAGTAGTTCCTAGTGAAGTTCAATATTGGAAGTTATCAAGATGAGGTACTCTGTGATATCGTACCCATGGATGCATGTCATTTATTTCTAGGAAGGCCTTGGTAGTTTGACATGCGTGCTATACATAATGGTCACACTAATACTTATTCTTTGACAAAGGATGGAGTTTGACACAAGATGAAGCCATTGAAGGAAATAGGGGAAAAGGTATGTAGTAATGCCATAATATGTTTAGTTGATGGAAGGAAGTTCTTAGAAGGTATGAGACATGAGCATATGTGTTTTTCTTTAATTCCAAAACTTGGTAAAGAGGAAGTAGAAGATATACCTGCAGAATTTGCAAACTTGTTTGAGGAGTTTTAGGATATTGTATCTGAAAATATACCTAATGGATTTCCACCAGTGAGAAAGATCAGTCATCAGATGGACTTGATTCCAAGGGCCAATTTTCCAAACAAGGAAGCCCATAGGATGATTCCAACAGAGAGTGAGGAATTGAACAAACAAGTGTAGGAGTTGTTATAGAAGGGATTGTTCTGAGAGAGTTTGAGTCAATGTGTTGTACCAGTGGTATTAGAATCAAAGAAAATGGAGAAAGAAGGATGTGTACAGATTCTTGAGCTATCAATAAGATCACTATCAAGTATAGATTTCCCTTGACAAGAATGGATGATATTATGGATTGTTTGAGTGGAGATATGTATTTCACAAAGATAGAACTAAAGAGTGGACATCACCAAATCAGGATCAGAGAAGGAGATGAAAAAAAGACAACCTTCTAGAAAAAGGAGGGCTTGTATGAGTGGTTAGCCATACCTTTTGGGATAACCAATGCACTGAGAACATTCATGCGACTCATGAACAAAGTAATGAAAGAATTTATGGGTAGGTTTGTCATTATTTATTTGGATGATATTTTGATCTTCAGTAAGATATTGGAAGAACATATAATGCATATTCATAGGGTGTTTGAGAGGTTAAGGGAAGATAATTTGTTGATTAATCTGAACAAGTGCAGTTTTTTGAAGAAGGAGTTAGTGTATCTGGGATTTGTAGTTTTGGCAGAAGGTCTAAAATGGACCCAGAGAAGGTAAAGGATATCTTTGAATGGCCTAATCTAAGGAGTGCTAATGAGGTAAAATATTTTCATGGTTTGGATAGCTTTTACATAAATTTTATTCAACATTTCAGTAGTATCTGTGGACCCTTGAGTGAAAAAATTAGAGGGGATAGGAAGAAGTTTAAGTGGACTGCGGGAGTAGACAAGAGTTTTGAATTAATGAAAAGAAAAGTTATAGAAAAACTAGCTTTAGCAATTCTATATTTTAACAAGGTATTTCAAGTAGAATGTGATGCTAGAGGTAATGCTATCGGAGCCATTTTGAGTCATGAAGGTAAAACCATTGCTTATTTCAGTGAGAAGTTGAATGATGCCAAGAGGTTCAATATTATGTTTATGATCGGGAGTTCTATGCTATAGTCCAAGCATTGAGGAAGTGGAGACATTATCTTTTTCCAAAATATTTTTTTTTATTTACTGATCATTAAGCTCTGCAATATTTGAACAATTAAAAAAAGTTGAATTAGAGGCATTTGAAATGGGTTGAATTCTTGCACAGTTACACTTTTGTTTTGAGATATAGGAGTGGGAAGTCTAATAGGGCTGTAGATGCCCTTTGTAGGAAAAAAATATTGCTGACAGAGATGCAGATTGAGGTTATTGGGTTCAAGGAACTCAAGAGTTTGTACCCTAAGGATCAAGATTTTGGTGAAGCTTGGAAAGCTTGTATAGAATATATTACTCTAGATAGAACCAAATGGTTGGACTTCATAACCTAGGATGATATGTTATTCAGAGGCAGTTAGTTGTGCATTCCAAGGAGTTCTATGAGGGAGAATATAATCAAATCAAATCATAGTGGAGGACTCACTAAATATTTTGGTCGAGATAAAACTATTGCTATGGGTAGTGAAAATTATTATTGGCCACAGTTGTAGCAAGATAATAAGAAATTTGTAAAAAGTTGTAGGGTATGTAAGATGGAAAAAGGAGCCAAGAAAAATACAGGGTTATATTAGCCATTACCTATACTAGAGAATCCATGGGAGGATATTAGTATGGAAATTATTCTTGGCCTACCAAGACCTTAAAGAGGGCATGATTCCATTTTTTTAGTGCTAGATAATTTTTCAAAGATGTCACATTTCATACTTGCAAGAAGACTAATGATGTTGTTCATGTAGCAGGATATTTTTTAGGGAGGTGGTGTGACTACATGGTTTACCAAAGAGCATAGTTTCATATCAAGAAAAAAACTTTGTTGGGTACTTTTGGAGAACCTTGTGGAAAAATTTGAAGGCTGATTTGAAGTTCAGCTCAGTGCTCCATCCACAAACTAATGGATAGACAAAAGTGGTGAATAGGATTTTGGGGAATCTGTTGAGGTGATTGGTTGGAGATAAACCAAAGGGATGGAATTTGATTTCCCCATAGGTGGAATTTTCATGTAATAATTTTCTCAATAGGAGAACTGGTAAATCACAATTCCAGATAGTATATGAAAGTAGTCCAAAAAATGCATCTGATCTAAGAAAGTTGGACAAAGGAGAGACAAGTAGCACTAAAGTTGAAGACTTTGCAGAGCACTTGAAGAATTTACATGAGGAGGTAAGGAAGTGTTGTGGGTCCAAAACACACACCCAATTTCTTTGGTCCTCTAACCATGGGCCCCCCCTTCATTTTTGTTTTTTGGTCTGTCCCTCCCCTTGTTCCTTGAACTCTAATTTTGAGGGGCCTATTGAAAAAGCAAGGTTACTTTTTGGCCTTTCGCACTTTCAACATTTTGACACATCAGGAAGTCCTCTGACCTCCAAAATTTTGTAACATCAAAAATTCAATCCCACACCTTTCAGTATTTCGGTCGCTAAAATGCTAAAAGGGGAGGAGGTCACCAGAATTTGGGGTTTCGGCCTCCAAAACCCCGAAGTTGGTGATGTCTATGTGTGTGATTTTTGTACATGTTAAGAGAGACAAAACACTTTAATAGGTCATTGCATTAGTGGAAAACATGGTTAGATGAGCATATAAAGCAACTAAAATTGACCTATTTCTTTCTAACTAAGAAGAGTATGATAAGAAACACAATAGCCCTTGGATTATGCTACTATCAGTGACATATACGAATTAGCATGAAAGATTTGAGTTAAAACAAGAAAAATATCTCCTAAACATGCATTCTAGCTCTAAAAAGCATGAAAATTACAATGCATGAACATGAAATCTAAAATATGATATAAAGCTATGTTTATTCTAACAACATAACAATGCAATTTTACTCTAAAAAATGAAGGCTTATTTGTGCTCATAAACCCCTTATATTTATAGAAGAATGAGGAGAGAGAGGGGGGACAAGGTGCATTAATGGAGTTGAAAAACTCACTAATGGTGTGTAAGAAGAAATAAATGCCAAAGGCATTCAATAGGCATGGTGGAGACATGGGCTTAAGGAATCTACATTAATGAGGCATTAATGAGAGCCTTAAAGAAGCATGGGAAGGGTGTAAGAGGGTGG